>QEPC01013456.1:1318204-1332734 GCA_003113815.1 Sphenodon punctatus | reverse complement strand
TCTTGAGTATTTGGATTTGCCCATTTTCAGAAACACAAGACTGACCTCATTCAGATTTTGAAACTTGTTCACCCAACCCAGACCTGAGATATTGGATCCATGGTGCTGATCTAGGCCCTCTTTAGGGTCTTTCTTGACCCTTCCCTATTGAGCTTTAGTCACACTCTACAGGGGGAGAAAGTCAGGTCCTAAATAAAGAAATGAAGAATCCTAATATTAACCATTTTTTGAGTCAGAAAAAACTATAAATATTAATAGTAGTAAAAATAATAATAAAATTAATTGCCCTTCTGTGCCTTTCTGCTCTGCCCTTTGTAAAGGAATAGCAGTAATGTGTACATGGGTTCAGTTACACAGCAGATTAAAAAAAATAGTTATTTTATTTATAAAATAAATCTACAGATTGTTGCACTGTATATTGATAGGAAAATGCAATGTAAAAATTGCTTTTAAAAATAATGAAATTGGAAATCTCTGCTTACAAATCTGTTACATTTTGATGTTTTTAAAGTATCCGATGATAAAAATTTGAAATATGTAAATTGTCCAAACCTTGTTTCTGAATTTCCAAAAATTGTATTATTTCCTTTTCTCTTACAGTAAACGAGGGAGGTATTAAACAGGCATCCAATTTGTGTCCAGACCCTGGAGAACCAGACAATGGAAAACGGATAGGCTCGGATTTTAGGTAAAATACTAACCCTTCCAATATATTCGGAGCTGCATAATGGTACAAAGTTATATTTTAAAGTATATGATACAGCATAGTACTCTACTTTTAAGTTTAGAATAGTGTATAGTTTGCACTAAACATGGCAGTGACAATACACAGGATTTTGCTATTGGAAAATGCTACTGCAGGTCATTTTTTACGAAAAATGTTTTTCTCACAATTTGCATACATTCTGCAACTAAGGAGCTTCCAAATGGAATGAGGACTTTGGTGTAATCAGTGTGAATGCACATGCATAAATTTTATTTCAGTAACAATTATTGGATCTGATTATTCTCTGGCAGTCACTATCACTGAATCCAGAGTTATTAAACTTGTTGGACACACCTAACAGGAGGTGGTATCAATTAATGACACACAGTAAATATTGAATTTTAATACTGTGGATATTCATTTTATTTTTTCATAGAAGGACAACTCTTAAGACTAGGCATTAACCATTGTATCCTTTATACACTGTTGTTGTTGTTTTGCTCCAAATTCCAATCAAGTTAGAAAGGAAGTGTAGGGTAGAAGGGGTGGTGTGTGGGAGAGAAATTATTTTTTATCTAAAATTTATCTAAAAAATGTATACCCTGCTCCCTCCAGCCCTAAGGCAGCGCAGGGCAGTTCAAATATTTTAAAAACATACATTACAATAAATAAATACTTTACAATAAATAGATTCAATAATCAGGAATAGTAACTTAGCTGTAGTATATGAATTTTTGTTATAATAATATATGTTTCCCAGGTTGTAAACTTTCCGTTTTGCATCAGAGAAGGAGATACTATTCAAAGAAAACTTCAAATTAGCTGAATTTGCCATATGCAAATGGGTAGATTTAAATCAATGTTAGTGTTCAGATTCAGAAAGTTATTTATTTTTAAAGTTTGCTCATTCATTTTTGTTTGCTTTGTGTTCAGTGGTTCTTTTTTAAATTTGATGTCTCATGATGTGTTGAATAGCTGAAGTATCATTAAGAAGGAAATGATGTGCTCAAATACTGAATTCAGCAAACTTTACAGGAGTGATGGATTTCAATTTAGGTATTCATCCCCCCAAAGATCTGCAAAATGAAATTACAAATTCATTTCACTTCTACTGAACATCTGGGAGAAACAGAATGGCAGAGTTATGTTACTGTTAGAATACATAATTTTACTCATCCCTACGGATCCATTACATTCATACTGTGTTTTTGTTTTTCGTAATCCCTCCCCCTGTCACTCTTTGAATCATACCTGCCTTAAACCCTCATCAAGGCTATCCTGGGAAGTTTCTCTGCTTTTTCCCAAATTATCAGCTGTGGTAGCAGGAGAGCTATATTATGGCTTGTGAATGTAATCCCATTAACTGGTTGTGTATGGCTTAGTTTTATAGGAAGTGGGGCCAGTCTCTCCCTGAGCATGAACTAACTGGTCAGTTAGGGAATACATTTTTATTTTTAGAAGTCTCCACAGGGTGTTTTCAGACGTGACGGGGTGGCTTCGCCCTGTCCCGAAAACAACCCAGAGATTCCCCGCCGGGATCACCCAGGCACGGCAAACAGACATGCAGGGGATCCTGGCAGGGAATCAGGGAGGTAATCCGCCTGATTACCAACCTCCCCTCTTTCCGTGGACAGTGTAAGACCTGGCTGTTACACCGTGCTTTTCCTGAGGGAGAGCGGGTGGGTGGATTGGGTTAGGGTGGGGGGGTATGTTGTTTTTATATTGTGTTTTAATAGTGTTTTAAATCCTATTATTACTGTTTTAAATTGTTTGAATATGTTGTTAGTCGCCCCGAGATGCTTTTAGCAGGAGGGGGCGGCATACAAATTTTATTATAAATAAATAAATAAAATTAAGGTCAAGCTGGGACTCGAACAAGAGGACTACCAAGGATGCCTGAAAGCAGTGACTACAGGTTGGGCAGGGGTGAAACAAGAATGAATTTTCATTCTTGTGAGAGAACACGTGAGATTCTCACAAATCCTGCAAGCTCTTGTGCGTTCTCGCAAGGATTTTGAGGCTTCTCACAAGGGTTTTGAGAAACCTCCAAAAATGTTCCATGCACACGCAAAATGCCTGCCGTAGCTATTTGGTGCATGCGATTCCCCCAACAGCCATTTTGCACATGCACAGAGCTTTTTTGAGGTTTCTCGAGAATGTTGGAAGATTGTTGATACCCTAAAAATGCTCTGTGCATGCCCAAAACGGACACCAGGGCTACACATGTGCATAATAGCCGCAGCAGCCATTTTGAGCATGTAAAGAGCTAGTTTTCAGCCATGCAAGAATCTTGTGTGAACGGGTCAAGAAACTGACTGATTCTTGATTCGTTCTTGTTCTTGAAAATCTCAACGAGAACCGGGTTCTGGCTGAGATTTTTGAGAACTGCAAGGATCAGTTTCAACCCTAGAAAAGACCTGAATGGGGGAACAGGGAACTACGGATTTATATTTAGGAGAAACTGAAGAACAGGCCCTACCTGAAGGACTAGTTTTGACCCTAATTGCCTACACATTTATTTTGCAGAAATACTTTACTCCATTTACTTGAACGGGATTACTCTGAAGTGTGTATTTTGGTGTGTTATTCTCATCCCAGCACCCTGCCTTCCCAGACTCAGTGGCACATATAAGACATTCATACAAGGTGTTTTTCAGTACAAAAAGGTTTTCAAATACGCACTTGTGTTCTCAACACATAACAGTTTTAAACTAGGAATAACTGACTGAAGTGCAGCACACTCAAGAAGGTACATTCACATAAACTCTGGGCTGCTTTGACATACGTTCATGAAATTTGTGTGAGTGGAAAATTGTTCTTTGGTAGTGAACAATTGCACAGGTAGCAGTTTCCTAAGCTGCAAGGAAGTACACTTGTCCCTGCATAGGGTTGCCACCTTTTGCAGTTTGATCCTGAGACTCACATAGGCCAAAATGGGAGTCTCCAGGTCAAATTGCAAAAGGTGGCAACTGTGTCCCTGCAGTGTACCCATCTTTGCATTTAGCTGGTGTAATGGAGTTGCCAAAGGACTGTTGGGTTTTAATACTGGTTTTGATGACACTGTCTCCTCATGAAGCCCCCATTTAGTCATCAGGTGCACTTTTGGCCTAATGTTACAATGGTGACAATAGTATTTAACTTTCAAGCAGGTTGCTGCAGTGATATGTAGTTGTCTGTGACATCGTTATAATTTACCAAAGTGCTCATTAAATCATCCACGGGGCCCCAGACTGCCAACTACTTACAAAAATGTTCTGTTACTGGAGAGGAGGAAATGTTCACAGCTAGCTACCCAATTTATTTTGGATCATTTTTTCTGCCAGGTTATGTCTTGATAGATAAGTCATTTTTGACAGTGCAGGACAACCTGCAATGATGTGGTTGATTGATTTGGTATGTTGATAACCTGTATGCCTTTATTGTTGTTGTTACTGCTACTACTATTAATTTTTTACTTGTGATTTCCCATTCCTCTCCTATCATCAGACTTGAAAAGGGCCTTCATTAACAAATTTAGTAAACTGAGGTTAATCACAGCCTAGGTAGACAATACTATATGCCATTCAACCCATCTCCAGCTGAAATAGTCTTGATCATGTCCCAAATAATGGCAACGTATGGGCAAGCCATCACTATCTCATGAACCCTCAGCATGTGGTAAGATCATCCAAACATGATTGCCTGCTACATACTGCATGCAAGTGATGTAGGTTTCTCCTTGCAGACAGGAACTGACTCCAGTTCCTGAAAGTAGCATGTTTCTCACGCTTTCCCTGGACACTTATTAATTATAATTCCTATTATTTGTACTAGTAGCATCCTTCAAGTGATAAAAAGGCTTAAATATGGCTCTCTGGTTCCTAGGGGTGTGCATTTTGTTTTTGTTATTATGATAACAAAAACAAAATTTATCATTTTCGTTATCATTATTGTAAAAACAAAAAACAAATAATAATAACGAAAACAAAAACAAAAATGAAATTTTGTGGGGGTTGTACCCCCAATGGAGGGCACTATGTGTACCAAATTTTGAAAATATAGGATAAAGGGGACCGATTCTAGAAGCAATTAAATGCTGTGATTTTAAGAAAAGCTTCATACACATTCCTTTCTACACTTTTTTAATCTTCCATCCAACTTGCATGAAACCTGGGAAATGTATGTCGCTATGCTAGTGTACAAATCCTGCCAAATTTCAGAAAGATTGGCTAAAGTAACCTGATGTTATAAGCTATAAACTTGAATATACATTTTTTACTGTACCATTTTTATATTCCATCCTCTTTACAAGTAATTTGGCAGACGCTTATCCCACACCTTCCCTGTCATCTATGCCAAATTACATGACAATTGATAAAGAGCTCCAATTTTATAAGCAATTGAAGTTGTCCCCTTGAAGACCATTATTCAGATAAATGGCATCACATGCAGTGCCAGTCAGAAGCAGGCACCTGGCATGGCAGGGGGAGTGAGGGAGGTTGTAGAAGGGAGGATAGGCAGCAACAACAGACTGACAGACACATTTGCTGGCCAGCTACTGCATGCTTCCAGCTTTACAGCACCAATCAGTGGTGGCTTCAAGGCGGGCAAAGAAGGGACATAACTGAGACTTTGGGGATAGCATCCCAGCAAAAAGGAGACATAGTTTACACATCCAGGCTTGCAAATTATCATCACAATCACATGCTGCAGCGCTGTGACAGAGGAGATAAGAGAATCTCTATTGGCTCTTTCCTAAACAGATGCTTCTGACTTCCCAGTAACAAATGGGGGAGATATGTTGGGATGGTCCCAGCACAGAATGAGGATATTTGGTTGGCATTTCTGCTGGCCACTTGGCATCACAAACCGATCTTATATCACAGTGATGTAAGAGAATCCTTGGCATAGGCTCATTCTCTGCATATGCTGTGCCGGCATATAAAGTTGGAACCCTTTATCACATCTTTATTATATTTGGCAGAGATTATCTGAAAGTATGTGATACAGCCCTACCAAATTTTGTGTACACTGATTGGGCTACAAAGATGTTACAGTCAGACATACATTTATAGGTTAATTGCATTTATAGGTTAATTGCATAATTGCATAATTGCAGGACCCTTTATCCAATCCTTCTGACAGTTGGCATAGATATTAAATATGGGGAGGGATATAACCTTGCCAGGTTTCATCCACATTAGATGGGAGACAAAGAAGTTACAGCCAGGAATGTATATGCAGATTTTTGCAAAATAGCATAATTCAACTGCTTATACAATTTATTATTATTATTATTATTATTATTATCAAACATTTATACAGCACAAGCAATGTACCTTGAGCTTTACAAAGTAATTGAATAGACACGGTCCCTGCCCTAGGGCTTACAATCTGAGAGATTGTGGGGAGGGGGGAGACAAAGGAAGGGGAAACAGAGAGAAAGACAAGGAGTGTAACATTCACAAGGATGCGAGGTCCCAGGTGCATGCACTTGGCTTGGTTACATCAAAGATGATGGCTGATTGGTCCATGTGGTGAGGATATGAGTACACAGACCTTAGGTAACAGATTGTACTGGATGGAGGGTAGCAGCAGGAGTTAGGTGAGGGGAGTAAGGAGTTGGGGAGGGCAGAGAGGAAGAGGTGGGTCTTGAGGAGGGATTCAAAGGAAGGGGGCGAGGCAGATGTGGGCGGAGAGGGAGTTCCAGGCATAGGGGGAAGCTAGGGAGAAGGGACAAAGGCAGTTAGGGGAGATGGGGAGGTGTGGGAGGACAAGAGAAAGGGACAGAGGAGGAGCGGAGTTCACAGACTGGAGTACGGAGGGAAATTANGGAGGAGCAGGAGGGGAAGGTAGCCAAGAGGGAGGAGGAAGTGTGAGGAGGTTGAAGAGAAGTGATGGGCTGGGAGGGAGGAAGGAGCAGGGGGAAAAGAAGTAGAGGAAGGAAGAAGTGGGGGGAGAGGGGAAAAGGGGAGAGGGAAGGCGAGAGATTAGGGAAGGCATGCTGGTGGGGAAGATAGGTAATAGAGAAGAGACAGAGAAGAACAAAGTGGAGAGTGACTGACATATTGGCCGCTGACTAGCCACCAGGTGGTAGAAGTACTCTTAAGCTTACCCTTAGCTGCTGCTGTTGGAGTATTCTGCTGGTGAGTGATCGTTTGGCTTGCTGGTCGCTGGAACTGGGGCGGCAGAAAAGCCAAGCTCTGTGAGGGTTGCAGTGTCCTCAGGTGTTGACAACTGAGGCAGCTGGAAGTGTATGCAGATGAACTGCAACCTCACCAGTTCCTGGCTCGCTGATCGCTGGAACTCGGGCGGCAGAAAAGCCAAGCTCCAGGAGGGTCGTGGCATCCTCAGGTGTTGACAGCTGAGGTAGCTGGGAGAGTATGCAGATGAACTGCAACCTTACCAGTTTCCTTTATCCAATCTGATTCCTTTATCCAATCTTTCTGGAATTTGGTACATTTTGGATGTACTATCCAAGTTCCATCCAAATATAATTAAAAACAAAAAAGTTACAGTCGAAAATGTGTTTTCCATTGAAATCAATGGAAAATGAAAATGAAAGCAAAAACAAAAACAAAAATTTGATATTTATTAAAACGAAAATGACAGATTTAAATAACAAAAATGAAAAATGACATGGGTCCTTGGTGCACACCTCTACTGGTTCCCTGTCATTGAGCTCCCATCATATGGGTCATGGCTGGACAAAAGGAACCATCGGCAACATAAGCATGTAGGTCCTTCAACTAACTGTCATTCAGCTACATTGGTTGTCTCTCTCATCTCTGTTCTTATGCTGAACTGAGAGTCCAGGTTTTTCTGACTTTCAGAAATGCAGATGTAGCTCAAACTGATCAATGATGCAGAGGTTCATCAACATCACTGGGTGTTTTTACACACACATTTCTCCTGGATGTTTTCTGTTACATCCTGAACTTTATGTGTGTCTGAATCACTCACCCAGATCTTAAACATCCGGATCTTTGAACTTCTGCATAGAACTTCTCCCAGAACGTTTGTGTGTAAAAAGTTCTCCTGGTAAACTGCTTTGCTCCAGGCAGCTGTGGTCACTTGGTTTCCATGGCAGCCCCTCACATCTACAGCTGTAGCTGCAACTACCTTAGGCTGCCTCAGGGCAGTGTTTGTGTGAAGAATGCATCCAGGAACTGCATCAGGGCAGCATGTGTGTGAAAAATGCATCTGGAACTTACTTGTGGACTTGTAAACCCAGAAGACTGAAAAATCCAGAACTTTAACATTTGTGTAAAAATGTCTACTATTAATAAAAGCACAAAGTCCTTCTTCTCTATGAAACATACGGATGACACTGCTAAAATGCATTAAAATAAATACAGTAAATAGTTTGTAAAACAGAACAAGATGTTTCTGAAGGACTTGTTAATAATTCAACAGTACAAACACTTATCAGTTGCAAAAACATAACATAATTAATTTAAAGAGTAAAAATACCCTGCAGTGGCTTAAATTCTGAATATTTATGCTCAGCTATTGGTAAACAATATTATGAATAGACTTTTTTATTTGCTCAGATTCATAAGGTTTCAGAAATTTTATTTAGTTGCTTGAAATTTGAAAGTGTATTCCCTTATGCATATCAGATCTGTGGCATGACTCAATACAATGCTGGGGGGGAGGCGGTGCGTGTTCCACCATAATACTTCTAAATGCAGTTTGATATTTCTTTCATCTGTAGAACTCTCTCTCTTTACTAGAAATCTTCATGGACTGAAGAAAATGTTTGTAGGATAAAGCAAGGAGGAGAACACTGTACCCTTGCATGCCTGTATTGCAGGCTCACATATATCATCCAAACTCACCCAATCCACGATGGGATAATGTTCTGATTGTCATATCTAACATCAGACGCAGTGCCCATGAAAGCATGAAACCGGAATTATGCAGTTCCTGCACCCTTGCACTCTTCCTTCCAAAGTACTCTTCACATTTGCTTGAGATATTTTATTTCAGGGACTTAGTTCCTAACAAGAGCTACTGTTCTGTCCCCGAATTCCAAAGGCTCACTACGGAGGGGAAATGTCTAGGATGTTTCCACACAAACTTCTGGGGCCTCATCCCTATGCAGCCCTGTGGCAGGCAGCCACCACAGTGTGGGGCCAGCATGAGGAGCTGGGCAGATGAGTTGCCCTACTCCTTGCCGGGAAGCTAGGCTGCTGCTGGAGATCCTGCCATGGTCAGAGCAGGCCGAGGTACCAGCCACACGAGCAGGCATTCAGCTCTGCTCTACCTCCCTCCCCAAACCTGACCAATTTCCCACCCCAGCCGTGATGTGGCAGCGAGTGACAGGCAACAGTGCCCACCACTCAAAGCCCTACCAGAGAGTGTGCTGCTCGGCAGAGCAGGAGGGGTCCCAGCATATGGGCAGCCCCTTCTTGGGCAGCCTCACCCTATATGGGGTAAGGCTGCTACATGACGCATCCTCGGACTTGTCCTAGGATGCAGCTGCTCACCCCACCACACGGTGGGGGGAATATCTGGTGGCAGCTAGTCACATGATTCACTGTATCACATGCCCTGTCTGCGCAGACTGGGTTACGCCTACCCAAGGCATGGTAGCCTCCCCAGGGCATTTCACATGGCTTCACCCCTTGTATTCTGCTACTTGCTGCACCAGAAGCAGCTTTAGCAATTAAAAGGCCCAGTTAAAGAGAAATCTACAAGAGGCATTCTAAACAAGGGATTGCCGGTTGGTATGCTCGGAAACTTTTGTGGTTCCCTTTCAATACGGAATGTAGGCCACTTTCAGACATGCCCACTCCCTGCACATATTGTGGGGGGTGGTGGAATGCACAGTCCGAATATGCATGGGGATCAGTGGGTCTGAAAGCGGCATGCTTTAACGGCAGAGACGCGCAGGGATACAGAGGTCAGTTTCCTGCTCTGCATCCTTGCACGTCTCTGCCAGTAAAGCCATGCCGGGGGGGGGAGGAGGGTCTTTCAGACCGGCTGATGCCCGTGCATATTTGGGCTGCACATTCCTCTCCGCCCCCCGGCAGCCCAAGTATGCATGAGGGGGCCATGTCTGAAAGTGGCCATAGTTCTAACCCCCGTGCAGTTCTGGTTCTGGGTTTGGGCTCTGTCTTTTGGGCTCTGGCCCTACCTTCAATGCCACCTGTCAGTGGCCACACACCCTACTTTCACTCTCTTGAGGTAGGGCCCAATAGGTGGCCCAATCCCCACTGCTGCCGCTATCCAGCGGGTTGCTCACTAGAATGCAGCAATGATGGTAGGTTCTATGTGGATTGTGAGATGCTGTGCAGAAGATATCATGGGTTCTGGTCCACTCAGCCATTGGACAAAGGCATTAGTGAATTATAAAGTCACTTGTAATTAATAGTCTGTGCTTTGTTCTTGCCTGTCCTGCACAAAGATGTATTAATGCTGACAAACCAGAATGTTAGCATTTTACTTCATATCTATTTGCTTAGGTGTTGAATACTTAAGTGTGGCGGGTATCTAATAGGGATGTACAAGGGGGTCGGGGGAATTATATTTCTGATTATTAATGATTAATAGCAGCAGCAGTAGTTTGCCTCTAAGCCAGGGCACCAGGTGGTGTATACAAGTTTCCCAAAACAGGAAAGTGGCTGCTGCACCTCATGACAAGATTCAGTGTTTGTGGGCAAAGACAACCATAGAGACAGTACCCCTATCATTCTGGGGTATGGGATTTTTACTCCCCCTACTTTCTGGTGCCTCAGAAGCTAGAGGGCTACTGTCCCATCCTGGATCTGAGGGCCTTGAGTAAATAGGTTAAACATTATAGTTTCTCATGGTAACCTGGTTGCAAATTATCCCATCCCGTTGAGAGGGAATTTTCTTCAACACCCTGGAATTGAAGAATGCATGCCTTCATATCTCTTTTCACCCTACCTGTCACCAGTTCCTCCACTTCATGCTGGATGGAATCTGTTATCAGGTTACGGTGCTCCCCTTTGGGATTTCCACTACCTTGCTGATGTTTACGAAGTGTCTGGCCCAGTGGGGTATCCCTTTGCTGGCAAGGTGTCTTAGTGTACCTGTATCTAGATGACTGGCTCTTTAGGGCTCAGTCATGACATGTACTCAAGGGACATATATAGGAGGCATGCCACCTCCTTTCCAGTCTTGTGATTGTCACTGTCAGTATCATGNGGAATGGGCAAGGGGGGATGAGGGTGAGGAGGGGGAATGGGCATGGGTGAGAATAAGGGGTAGGTTGGTTGGAGAAAGGCCATTGGAGAAGGGAGAGGGAGAAGGAGGGGAGCCATCAGACGGGTGAGAAGGAGAGGGGAAATAGAGGATGAGGAGGCGAGGGAGATATGGGGAGGCATCCTAAATGGCAACAGTCCGGACAGCAGAGTGGGTAAACTGACCTGAGGGTGGCACGGGAGTGATTGCGCGATGTCCGCCGGCGATGGAAGCGATGGTTGGAAGTGGCTGTGTGGAGTGGGCGTCATCAGGGGGAATGACCTCTCACCCGTTGGGGGTGGAGCAGGAGGTCAGCTGGTGTGGGGGGATGGGCTCCCAGCCAGGGCTATGACTGCAGGGGTGGGCTAGAAGCTTCCTGCCTATCCCGGGGTGGAGGGGGGGGGTGTTCTAATTCTAATTTGAATTCGCCTGCCCGTTTCCCAGAGGGTGGGCGGCCTAGGGAGTATAGGGGGGCAGGGCTGTACGGCTGCACGTTGAGCTGTGCAGCCCTGCCCCTCCCCCAATTCCCCTCTGGAATCGACCAGCACATCTGTTGACGGGCCATTTTGATTCCGGAGGGGAATGAAATGGTGATTCCGTGCCAGGGTCAGTGGGCGCCCCGGCACGTCTGAAATCACCCTTTGTGTCTGTGAAAGAGAAAGTGCTTTTGAGGCAATATTTGAACATATTAATAATGCAAAATGGACATCATCTAGCTCCAGAACTAGCTGGAATGTTACCCAGTTAGTCATATTTGGAGAACTTGCACTATGCAGGAGACAAGTAGTTCAGATGATATCTTTTATTGGACCAACTTCTGTTGGTGAGGGTATGCAAGCTTTTGAGCTACAAAGGACTTCATCAGACAATAGGTAAGTCAGAATTTCAGATTTGCCTTTTGTGTGATGAAGAGTCCTGTGCGGCTGGAAAGCTTGGAAGGCAATATAGATGAATTTTTTCTCACTGGTCGACTTCTTCTTTAGGGGTGGGGGGAAATAATGAAAGAGGCTTTTCTCATTAAAATAATAACGCAATAAAATAATTGCACAATAAACATATCAAAGGAGGAACTGTTTCAAGCTGGGAGAGGGGTGTAAAACAGATAGGTTTATGAAGTGCTATTAAAATTGCTTGCCTCTAGCAAGTTATATTTTTTGAGCTGGCAAGTGGATTTTTACAGCCCGAGGCCCCCTTCAGCACTGCAAATCCCAGGCTGGTCAGTAGTCAGTCGTTTATGCCTGGCTAGTCAATTACATATATACTATTACTTAGTAACCCCAAGCATCTAGCATTCTGAGGGCAAGCAGCTGGGATATGAGTAGAGTGTGGATGCATTATTACAGTAAAAAGGTATACTGAACTCTGAAGAGGATTTAACAAGCTTTCAATGTGTTTCCCTTATATGGAGATTGTGCTTTATAGTAGGTTATTATGGTTGTAATCTATTTATTTATTTATTTATTTATTTAAAATGAAATCTATCCACCATGTTTCCTATCTTCTTTTTGCAGCACATCATTTAATTAGTCACCAACTACTAACTGCCTTCATCACATCCTGCACTGCATGCTGTTAAATGATTTCTTCTCTTTTTATTACTGCATTTACCCTTCTACTTACAATTTATTCAAAGAACCTGTATATTTAAAAGCTAAGTATTTAATTATCTCCATATTTTCTTTCTGGAATTGATAAATTAAACCTTGATAGAGAGTAGGGGAGGGGAAGCTCTCTTGTGTTCCAAGGGAGTTTTTCTCTTTGTGGTGTGTGGCCTATTCCTTTGAAATTCTTCAGGATATAGTTGAAATTAAAGAGTGTCATGGCAACAGCCCTGACCTGCTCTCCATTCCATTTAAAGCACTGTGGCTTCTGTCCAATTTTATTTGTCCTTTTAAAGGAACTTTGAAATCTAATTCTTTTAAAAGCTGTGGGAGGGAGACTGTGAGGGATGGGGTGGAGAAGATTAGTGGATTATTTTTCTTCAGATCACCTATTCAAGTTTCCAACTTTTCTTTGCAGACAGGGGATGAGGCCCTGTGAATGTACATTTAATACGGTGGAGAAGTTATTCTCAACTTGTCTACCTGTAACTTCCTCTTCCATTACCTTCCTTACAATTTATCTCTCTCGTTTTTATTGTTCTTCATCACCATTGTGCCACAGCATCTTTACACTCAAGTCAATTTGAAATTTTGTTGCTAATATAATTTTCTCATCCACCCATTAGCTCATCTTTTCCCCCTATGTCAGTTACAAACTTCTAGTTCTCTTCCAATCGTGAGCACTGAGCAGGCTTTGTTTCCCATTTATTCCTGGTTTTTATAAGCACACTTATATACTACTCACTACCCTATTTTCCTTAACATCTCTTCTGCTCTTATTATTTAGGTCTATTTACACCCAAGAGCTGTTACTATTAATACATGTAGCAATCCGGACACTATTGCTTTAAGTATTGTTGCTCTCCTAACACGGCATTTTCACACGCACCTTAATTTTCCTGGATTTCAAAGTCTGGGTTTGGTNCGCCTACCCAAGGCATGGTAGCCTCCCCAGGGCATTTCACATGGCTTCACCCCTTGTATTCTTCTACTTGCTGCACCAGAAGCAGCTTTAGCAATTAAAAGGCCCAGTTAAAGAGAAATCTACAAGAGGCATTCTAAACAAGGGATTGCCAGTTGGTATGCTCGGAAACTTTTGTGGTTCCCTTTCAATACGGAATGTAGGCCACTTTCAGACATGCCCACTCCCTGCACATATTGTGGGGGGTGGTGGAATGCACAGTCCGAATATGCATGGGGATCAGTGGGTCTGAAAGCGGCATGCTTTAACGGCAGAGACGCGCAGGGATACAGAGGTCAGTTTCCTGCTCTGCATCCTTGCACGTCTCTGCCAGTAAAGCCATGCCGGGGGGGGGAGGAGGGTCTTTCAGACCGGCTGATGCCCGTGCATATTTGGGCTGCACATTCCTCTCCGCCCCCCGGCAGCCCAAGTATGCATGAGGGGGCCATGTCTGAAAGTGGCCATAGTTCTAACCCCCGTGCAGTTCTGGTTCTGGGTTTGGGCTCTGTCTTTTGGGCTCTGGCCCTACCCTCAATGCCACCTGTCAGTGGCCACACACCCTACTTTCACTCTCTTGAGGTAGGGCCCAATAGGTGGCCCAATCCCCACTGCTGCCGCTATCCAGCGGGTTGCTCACTAGAATGCAGCAATGATGGTAGGTTCTATGTGGATTGTGAGATGTTGTGCAGAAGATATCATGGGTTCTGGTCCACTCAGCCATTGGACAAAGTCATTAGTGAATTATAAAGTCACTTGTAATTAATAGTCTGTGCTTTGTTCTTGCCTGTCCTGCACAAAGATGTATTAATGCTGACAAACCAGAATGTTAGCATTTTACTTCATATCTATTTGCTTAGGTGTTGAATACTTAAGTGTGGCGGGTATCTAATAGGGATGTACAAGGGGGTCGGGGAAATTATATTTCTGATTATTAATGATTAATAGCAGCAGCAGTAGTTTGCCTCTAAGCCAGGGCACCAGGTGGTGTATACAAGTTTCCCAAAACAGGAAAGTGGCTGCTGCACCTCATGACAAGATTCAGTGTTTGTGGGCAAAGACAACCATAGAGAC
>QEPC01013456.1:1293851-1314210 GCA_003113815.1 Sphenodon punctatus | reverse complement strand
GGAATGGGCAAGGGGGGATGAGGGTGAGGAGGGGGAATGGGCATGGGTGAGAATAAGGGGTAGGTTGGTTGGAGAAAGGCCATTGGAGAAGGGAGAGGGAGAAGGAGGGGAGCCATCAGACGGGTGAGAAGGAGAGGGGAAATAGAGGATGAGGAGGCGAGGGAGATATGGGGAGGCATCCTAAATGGCAACAGTCCGGACAGCAGAGTGGGTAAACTGACCTGAGGGTGGCACGGGAGTGATTGCGCGATGTCCGCCGGCGATGGAAGCGATGGTTGGAAGTGGCTGTGTGGAGTGGGCGTCATCAGGGGGAATGACCTCTCACCCGTTGGGGGTGGAGCAGGAGGTCAGCTGGTGTGGGGGGATGGGCTCCCAGCCAGGGCTATGACTGCAGGGGTGGGCTAGAAGCTTCCTGCCTATCCCGGGGTGGAGGGGGGGGGTGTTCTAATTCTAATTTGAATTCGCCTGCCCGTTTCCCAGAGGGTGGGCGGCCTAGGGAGTATAGGGGGGCAGGGCTGTACGGCTGCACGTTGAGCTGTGCAGCCCTGCCCCTCCCCCAATTCCCCTCTGGAATCGACCAGCACATCTGTTGACGGGCCATTTTGATTCCGGAGGGGAATGAAATGGTGATTCCGTGCCAGGGTCAGTGGGCGCCCCGGCACGTCTGAAATCACCCTTTGTGTCTGTGAAAGAGAAAGTGCTTTTGAGGCAATATTTGAACATATTAATAATGCAAAATGGACATCATCTAGCTCCAGAACTAGCTGGAATGTTACCCAGTTAGTCATATTTGGAGAACTTGCACTATGCAGGAGACAAGTAGTTCAGATGATATCTTTTATTGGACCAACTTCTGTTGGTGAGGGTATGCAAGCTTTTGAGCTACAAAGGACTTCATCAGACAATAGGTAAGTCAGAATTTCAGATTTGCCTTTTGTGTGATGAAGAGTCCTGTGCGGCTGGAAAGCTTGGAAGGCAATATCGATGAATTTTTTCTCACTGGTCGACTTCTTCTTTAGGGGTGGGGGGAAATAATGAAAGAGGCTTTTCTCATTAAAATAATAACGCAATAAAATAATTGCACAATAAACATATCAAAGGAGGAACTGTTTCAAGCTGGGAGAGGGGTGTAAAACAGATAGGTTTATGAAGTGCTATTAAAATTGCTTGCCTCTAGCAAGTTATATTTTTTGAGCTGGCAAGTGGATTTTTACAGCCCGAGGCCCCCTTCAGCACTGCAAATCCCAGGCTGGTCAGTAGTCAGTCATTTATGCCTGGCTAGTCAATTACATATATACTATTACTTAGTAACCCCAAGCATCTAGCATTCTGAGGGCAAGCAGCTGGGATATGAGTAGAGTGTGGATGCATTATTACAGTAAAAAGGTATACTGAACTCTGAAGAGGATTTAACAAGCTTTCAATGTGTTTCCCTTATATGGAGATTGTGCTTTATAGTAGGTTATTATGGTTGTAATCTATTTATTTATTTATTTATTTATTTAAAATGAAATCTATCCACCATGTTTCCTATCTTCTTTTTGCAGCACATCATTTAATTAGTCACCAACTACTAACTGCCTTCATCACATCCTGCACTGCATGCTGTTAAATGATTTCTTCTCTTTTTATTACTGCATTTACCCTTCTACTTACAATTTATTCAAAGAACCTGTATATTTAAAAGCTAAGTATTTAATTATCTCCATATTTTCTTTCTGGAATTGATAAATTAAACCTTGATAGAGAGTAGGGGAGGGGAAGCTCTCTTGTGTTCCAAGGGAGTTTTTCTCTTTGTGGTGTGTGGCCTATTCCTTTGAAATTCTTCAGGATATAGTTGAAATTAAAGAGTGTCATGGCAACAGCCCTGACCTGCTCTCCATTCCATTTAAAGCACTGTGGCTTCTGTCCAATTTTATTTGTCCTTTTAAAGGAACTTTGAAATCTAATTCTTTTAAAAGCTGTGGGAGGGAGACTGTGAGGGATGGGGTGGAGAAGATTAGTGGATTATTTTTCTTCAGATCACCTATTCAAGTTTCCAACTTTTCTTTGCAGACAGGGGATGAGGCCCTGTGAATGTACATTTAATACGGTGGAGAAGTTATTCTCAACTTGTCTACCTGCAACTTCCTCTTCCATCACCTTCCTTACAATTTATCTCTCTCGTTTTTATTGTTCCTCATCACCATTGTGCCACAGCATCTTTACACTCAAGTCAATTTGAAATTTTGTTGCTAATATAATTTTCTCATCCACCCATTAGCTCATCTTTTCCCCCTATGTCAGTTACAAACTTCTAGTTCTCTTCCAATCGTGAGCACTGAGCAGGCTTTGTTTCCCATTTATTCCTGGTTTTTATAAGCACACTTATATACTACTCACTACTACCCTATTTTCCTTAACATCTCTTCTGCTCTTATTATTTAGGTCTATTTACACCCAAGAGCTGTTACTATTAATACATGTAGCAATCCGGACACTATTGCTTTAAGTATTGTTGCTCTCCTAACACGGCATTTTCACACGCACCTTAATTTTCCTGGATTTCAAAGTCTGGGTTTGGTGAACTTTTGCACGGGGAGTTTTGACGTTCTTCCTTCCACCCGCCCCTCCTGGAAGTCAGCCGGGTGCTGTTGTAAACATCAGGGCCCAGCAACTTCCACGTTTTGTGACCTGGACTTGTAAGTCCCCAGTAGCAGAAGGAGACTTTGGGTGAAAACAGACATGACGCTAACCACCCTTTAACCACCCTTGGTGGTTATTTATGCATGTTGCAGGGCTGTATTGGTTCCCTATGCAGCCCTGAAACATGCATAAATGACCACCAAGGGTGGTTAAATGGTGGTTAGCGTCATGTCTGTTTTCACCCATAGAAGCAGACTTTAAAGCCTGGGAAAATTAAGGGGTGTGTAAAAAGTGCCAAGATTTTTTCACAGTGAAATTCTTCATTAATAGCTAGGTCCGTCATCCTTTTACTTTAAATGGCAGTAGTTAAGTAAAAATTAAACTCTGCATTCTGTACTTCCATTCAGTACACCCACACTTTTTGTCTGTCAGCTGACCAGAAAACAGATGTTAGGGAATATTGCATTTTCATTATGACCAGGGCCTTGTAAAATCCATGTGACTGTGATCCTATTGAATTTCCCAGGGAGCCAAATCCCCTGCAGAAATAGCTCTCAGTGGAGGAAATCAGCCTGTCAGCCTCCTCCCTCCTTTCAATTCAGTCAGTCCTTGTTTCAGACATGGAGGAGCTGGCATCAGGCTTCAGCTCACATTGACACCTGCCACCTCCTCATTGTCTTGAACTAGGAATGATTAAATTGAATGAAGGATGAAGCATCCCTTCTCCACCAGGCAGATCCCAGGCTCCATGGAGATGCCATTTTCTTCCCAAGCTGCACTCTCCTCAGGTGTGCTGCCTTAAGTGTGGAGAGGGAAAGGCATCTCCACAGAGCATGGGAGCTGTTAGCACTGTCAAGAGAGGGCCTGTTCCACCTTCCCCCACACTAATGGGAGCTCCTTAGGTTGGGGGAGGTGTCTGTCCTAACACCCCCACCAGGCATCAGAAAGGCAAACTACAGCCACAGCGGGAGCATGCAGAAACTGGCCAAGCGATGGAGAGCGGAAGGAAAAACATACCCCAGAGGGCCCAGAACACACAGCCAGATATACCCAGAATACACAGCCAGACACACCCAGAGCCACATCTCCAAGAGAGAGAACTGGCCTTAGAATGTGTGGGGGCCAGGGCAGATACAAATGTGAGGACCCTGGTGGACCCACCCCCATGGGGGCACTTTCCACAGGGCCCTATAAATTCTCATTTTTTAGGCCCTGCTGGGAGAGAGTTGGACCCCTCACCCTGCTCTGCTGAAAATGGGAGCCATTACCGGGCCCCAAGAAGTAGAGAAAATAGCAGCACCCAGAATGGTCACACAGTGGTAAGGCTGGTCCTCCTGGAACACCCAGAACACAATGACACACATGTAGGCATGAAATCAGCAGACACTCCACCCCATTCCATCCTGCAGTGAAAAATTTGGGTGGAAAAGTGGGAAATTCGTTGAATTTTGTCTTGTATTTGGGGGAGAAACAAAAAAAGGCCCACTTTTTCAGTTTTACATGAACATTCTCAAGTTTAGTCAGTTTAGTCCTTTTGTTCCCTTTCGGTCATAGGCAACCCCTGGAGGCAGGCACAGGGGTTGGGGGTATTTGCCCCTGCCCCTGATTTTTCGGAAGCTATATAGAACCCCTGCCCAGCCCACACTTCTTTCCCCCCCTCCTCCCCCACTATTGACAGTTAACAGTCACCTATGATTTCGATTTTGCAATTGTCCTGTTATGAATTCGAACTGTTCTCTATCAATTCTACCAGCTTGGGGAAGATGGCAGAAAATGGATTACTCCATTTGGCAACGAAGGTTGGCCACTGTCAGAGAGTGAATGATGGGCTGGATGAATCATTGGTCTGACATAAATGGTATTTGTGTTCTTATTTATCAAGCTCATGATAGAAAAAAGAGAGCAGGGGAGAAACATCCTCTGGACTGAAGACATTGCAGGATCCAGTGGTACAATACTAAGAAATGTTGTCTTTGGGTAGAATAACTGCCTCTTGAAAGGAAGGGACAAGGAGTGTGTGAGAGAAGAGCTTTGAAACCCAAAAGAAAACGCTTAATATACACTGGGTGTTACTGTAACCTGCAATGTAAGCTCTGCTGTTCCATGCCAGCTCCACCACTCTACAGTTTGGTTTTCCATAAATCTTGAATTGTTCTAGTTGGTGTGTGAACACACAGAACACATGATTTCTTTCCTGAAACATTTAAACACTAACATGGATATTTTTGTTGTTGTTCTGTGTTGTTTCTCACATAAAAACACCTAAAACTGATATTTTAATGATTGACTGCATGGCATGATGAGGATGTTATTGTGTATAAATATTTGCAACATTTCTGCAATGATTATTTTTAATCAATCTATCTTATTTTCTGTAAAGTGCCAGGAACATCACCGGCGCTATATAAATAATAATAATAATAATAATAATAATATTAATTAATTAATTAATGTGCATGCATCAAAAATAAATTGTAACCTAGTGTGCCAAGTTTAATCAGACATCTTTAATCTGAAATATAGTGCAGTTATATTGAAAACACTGGGTAATTTCAGACGTTATGCGATCACAGTTAACCATGGACAATCCCCTGTGGTGGCGGATGGTCACGTAATGTCTGTTTGTTCGCCGCCAGCTGTTCACCACGGTGAACCACCGGCAGTGAGCAAATTAACCACGCTTTCGAGGATCGTCTGGGCACCATCTCTGAAAGCGTGGTCAATTGAACCACGGCCCTGAATCGGTGGCTGGTAACGTCTGTCACCGCCGCCGATTCTGGCCCGGGGAGCATGGGGGGCGGAGGTTTGTGGCCGCACATTGCGCCGTGCAGCCCCGCCCTTTCTCTCGATTCCCTGCCGGAATCAGTCGGCTCGTCTGTTGACGGGCCGTTTTGATTTCAGCGGGGAATCAAAAGGTGATTCTGTGATGGGGCCAATAGGTGCCCCGTCATGTCTGAAATCACCCTTTAATGAGTCTTTAACAACAGTAATCAAATTCTGATACGATCTCATGGTTTTTTTCACATATGGGTTCTGTGCAAGTTTGTATTTCTTTTTATAAATAGATATTTTAATGTCAGTTTTCCATTCATTGCTTCCCTGTCCTGCCTTGCAAAGGCTGACACGCCAAAGCCTCACCTTATATGGAAAAGCAGAAAAGCATTATCCATTGGAAAACAATGTTAACTAGGGCTGAAACTCAATTCTTGGTCTCTTGATGAGAATCACAGTTCTAGTTTCGTTCTTGCAAATGAGAACAAGATGATAATTGACTTGATTCTTGCTCAGAAACATGAGAAATCTTGAGAAACAAGCTACCCAGTGGTGATGGGTGAGGGGAGGGTGGGAGGAGAAGCCTCATTGTTTCCTGCCCAGCTTTCTTACATTGTCTGGGGCCTGCAACTGTCTCAGTGGGGAAAACTTCCCTTTCACAAATTTTCAGGAATGGGAGGGGGCAGAACAGGAGGGAGGGGAAGATGGAAAGGGGGAGTCCTTTCCAGATGGGAGGGGGGACAGCTGAAGGAAAGAGGTGGGCTCAGCACAGCTTCTGAACATTCTGTTGGGTGCCCATACTCCTACTAGCCATTAGACTGCTGAAGATATGCCCCCTCCATCTTGCTCTCCCCATCCCATCTGGAAAGGACTTCTAGATGGGAGGGGGACTAGCTGAAGGGAAGAGGTTGTCACAGCAAAGCTTTTCAGCATTATATTGACTGATGACTCTACTAGCTAATAGAATGCTAAAATATCATCTGAGCCTCCTTCCTCCTGCTCTCCCCCCTCGAATTCCTGAAAATTTGTGATTGGGAAGCTTTTCCCAGTGAGACAGCTGTAAGCCTCAAAAAAGTTAAGAAAGCTGGGCAGAGAACAGCATGAGTTCCTTTTCCCTATCCCTTTTATCTCTCCGGGCTGGGAAACTATCCTGGGCACAGCGGCAGGGTGGGGGTGGAGTGTGAGAAATCTCACTAGAATCTGAATCAGGGTCAAGATGTTTGCAAGATCTGTACCCTGGTTGTCTATTCTGATGAGAATTTCATGAGAAAAAAATAACTATTCTTGTTTCAGCTCTAAATTTGTTAACATATTTTCATAAATACTAGTATAAGCAACCAGACGCCTCCAAAATTGCTCTTAAATGTTATCATAGTCTGTTCCATTATATGTACAAATGTTTGCCAGTTTAAGGATGAGATATTTATATCCACTTGGCGTTTGCATTATCCAGTAGTTCTATAATTCATTGTAACTGTGACACCTTATAGAATTTTAGGATGTGTACTTATAGAGCACTAGGGGAGAGGAGCAACTGCTATGTTTAAAATATTTCTTATTGCACTTTTCCCCTCACTTTGTTCAATTTTAGCTTGGGATCAACAATACAGTTCTCTTGTGACGAAGACTATGTGCTGCAGGGATCGAAAAGTATCAACTGCCAGAGGATAGCAGAGGTTTTTGCTGCATGGACTGACCATAGACCAATGTGTAAAGGTAAAATGGACATAGTTTTCACTTTTGTCTACTGCATCTTTTTAACATTTGAATCGAATAATGTCATTTAAATATGTGTTTTAAAAACCCTACCATTTTCTGTTGTCTTTCCGATGTTGCTTTAGATGTTTTTGTAGTAACGATTCTTTTTTATAACAGACATAATTTAAAGTGTTTATTGTTTATTACATTTATTTGCTCATTTCCTTCTGAAAAATCTGATAAAATGGATGGCTGGAGATGAGCTTCATTTTTCCAGTTGTTGGACATGTACTTCATAGGAGTGTGCAGAAGGCACTCCATTTGATTTAGTTTTCAATTAACAAATACCATCTATTTGGGTTTTTTTGCTTGAAAACCTGTTCATTTTTGTGGTTTTTTTGTTTTGTTCTTAAAAGTGTTAAAAAAAATATTAAAATCATTTTTTTTTTTAAAAAAAGGGGGGGGGGAATCACTGCACCTATTCAAAATGGCCACCAGATCAATCTGCACATGTGCGCCCTTCTCTAAAATGGAGGTGGCAGCATCGCTGCCTTTTTCGAAAAGGGCAGCCAATCTGTGCATGCGCAAAATGGCCACTGCACCTATGCAGACTGGCTGCCCTTTTCCAAAATGGCAGTGACGCTGCTGCCTTTTTGGGAAAGGGCGTGCATGCAGAGAATAATCTGGCAGTCATTTTGCACATGCACAATATTTTTTTTAAAAAATTATTATGCAAATACAAATGAAAACAAATGATTGTCATTTGCTTATTCATTGGTTTAACAAATGGGGTTCCATTCATTTGAGTAACTAAACTAAACAAAACAAATTGTGCACCACTAGTACTTTGCATAACTGTTGGATTAATTAAATTCATTGTAATAAACAGTTAGACGGGTGAAACGTATGTGAGCTATGAAAAAAATGACAGGTTTCAAATGTGTGGTTACTTTGTTCACAGTTAGCAGTCCATAAAGAGTGGGTGTCCCGGATATGAAATCCATGCTACCTAAATTGATTTCGCCTCTCATGGAAAGGCTAAAGGTTACGATATGGTTTGCTCTGTTTTCAGGAAGCCCCTAAGGAATGGTTGAAAAAATGGTGGCTCCATTTTTATGGTCCTTTCTTACTGAGAAAAAAAATGTCTGGATCACATAGAATTATTAATCGTTGAACAAACTATAACTAACTTCAGAGAATACCTGAAAATTGTATGCCTATGAGAATATAGCCATTAATCAGTCAGCAAGTTTCATACTTTATGTATGCTGCATATTATGTTCCAGAGATAGATGACAATTTCTTAGGTTGACAATAAATGAGATATACTCTACAACAAAAAAATGGAAAGGACACCATATGGTAACTCTTCTCAAAACTCTGTTATGTATTGAACTTGACAATGCCATTTCTATTTTCACTAAAAATTCCCCATTAACATTTGCTAAAATGCTATTGACAGAAATGTTATATCTATAAATCTAATGTGTTCATGCCATTTAGGAAGTTCAGAAAGGAGTCACCATCACTTAGCTTTCACGTTAATATCCTTCAACAACTTAATAATTAGTGACAAACAATTTCCTTTATATTTTGTATGTTAGATATCTTCTAAAGTGTAACCACCCATTTTTAGTGTTAACAAAATATTTATTGTCAACCACTAGTGTTGCAAATCATGAGCCAGTCATCAGATCATCCATTGGTGTAATAGCTGTGAGGTTTAATTTTTTTAATCTTTTTTAAAAATTTGCTGCTTTGTTTTTTAGTCTTTAACTTAATATTTTCAAAATTTTCTTTGAAAACCGGAAGGATGTTATCTAAAAACAGACTGTGAAACATTGCTACAGCTCAAGAAGCTGAGGTTTTAAGAAAAGCACTGCATATAACTAGATCTGTAATAAATCTAATGAGAGAATAATGTAATGAGAGTTGCCAATAATTATGGAATAAGGTACAGTCAGCATTTGTGATTCATTCTTGAGTTTGTCTATACATATAAATTCAGTAAGGGAAGAAGTGTGTAATCTGTTCATAGCTGCTGAGGTAATAATATAGGACTCTTTTACATGGACGCTGTGGCAGGCCTGGTGGGTGGAGATAGGTGGGGGAAACACACCTGGAAAACACCTGGTGGTGCAGAGTCAGGTGACATTTACACGGGTGGTTGTGAGATGGAAGGCGAGGGGCCGGAACACACCCAGTGGCCAAACACCCACCCCGGGAAACACCGAGCAAACACCCATGACAGGTACACAGACACACAAGACACTAAATGACAGGGAAGCCCCGCCCAGTGCAGCGACAGCACAACATGGCCGACTGAGGGCAAACGAAGCCGTGGCATGCAGCTCTGCCCACAAACTGTCAGACCCCGGGCGGGCGGGGTAGGAGGGAGCTGGGATGATAGGAGATACACAGTAGCAGAGCAGACCCCAGTCAGCCCAGTGACAGGCCCAGACAGCCAGGCGCCACAGCCGCCCACCCCACCAGACACCGCCCACACACAACCGTGAACACAAACACAGGGAAGGGCTGCATGACCAAGGAGGTGGGGGAGGGGTGGAAAGGGGAACAGGGGAAGGGGGCAGAGGCCCGATGCAGCAAGGGACCCCAACACACACACACACACACCACAGAAGACCCCTACGCACAATCCCATGGCCCCCGGATAAGGAGCTGGGAACTGAATACATGCAGGCACTCCAGCAGGAACAGAAACCCACAGCACAGCTGGGCTGGCAGGGAATGGCAGGGGGTAGGGGGGAGACCCAGACCACACCAACCAGCAGCAAACCCACTGCAGGTATCCCCACACCAACAATGGATCCATGCAGCCAACAGGGGGACCCATCACAAATGCTGAGAGGGGGCAGGGTACCAGGGCAGCAGCCAAGGGGACGGACCGCCAGCCCAAGAAACCAGGAGGGAAGAGGGGGACAGAGACCTGGCTGGTGGGGGACAGGAGGGAACCAAGACAAGGAGGCCAGGGACAGCAGAGGGACCCTGAAAGGATACAGCAGAGCAGCTGCACACACACCGGGAGGGGGAGGGGAGGCACAGGATAACTGGTCCCTGCCAGGCAACAGTGTGACAACCACCAAGAGGTGCCCACACAGGAAACCAGACCACATGGTTGAAGAAGACACACACCTGGGGAAGGGGGCAAAGCAACTTTAATACAAGTGGGAAGGGCATGGAACATGGGAAAGGTTCAAGGGATATGGGGTGGCAGCACAGAGAATGGCTCCATGGGGCAGGGCCCGGCCTCAATAGGGATGGTGGCCCCTTACCTGGCTCCAGCAGTCCACCTGGGCACGGTCTAGGTGGTGCACCCACTCCAGGAGTTGCAGCAGCAGCTGCACAACCTCCTCCTGCTCCCTGGTCCACTTGGCAATCACCGCCTGCACTAAGGGATGGAGAGAAGGGGCCATCAGGACGGGACACTGGGCCCCAACACTGTGGAACCCTGAACAGGCACCCAGGGAGAGGGCCCCGCACACATACAGCCCACTCACTGATCACATTGTACAGCAAGCCCCAGCGCGGAGATCCGAAGCCTCATGCTGCTGCTGGCCAGCCATCTGTGCCAGGTGGAGAATGGCCAGGAACACAACCAGAGTAGCTAGAAGGGAGAAGGGAGAGAGAGAAGGGGAGAGGGTGCATGGAAATGGAGTGGGTCAGCAGGGGTTTGTAACCCCCAGCAAGCACAACCCATGCAGTGGCCAGGGACACCCAAGCCAGCACCCCACCCGCTCACACCAAGCGGGACCACAGGCGGCCAACAACAGGCCCATACACAGCCCGTGCTCATGATCAGCTGCCCATTGTGCCTGTCATCGATCCATCACCTACAGTGCAAATGGTGGCAACCAACAGGGCACCAGGAGTGGTGGAAGGCAGAGCAGCCCAGGTGGGGTGGCCAACCAATGGGTATCCCCCGCCAGACAGCCCAGTATGTGAGGACAAAGGCCCCCAGGGCAATACCAGTCGCTAGGGAGGGGATTCGGCCCACTGATTGCCCCCCCCCCCAAGTGCTGGGGGTAGAACTGAGAGCACCGCCATGGGACATCAGCAGCACACAGTTTCCAAACACACACCACAAAGACCCAGGCAAGCCACCAAGGCAGAACACAACACTGCTACAGGGAGAAGCAGGGGGTAGGCCACAGGAAGGGTGCCCTCACATGGAAGAAGGACATAGGTAGCCACCAGAACATGAAGGACAGCGCTCACAATGGGATGCGTTGGGCCCACACCGGCAAACCCACGAGCCATCATGGAGCCCAAATGGAAAGCCATCATGCACCACTGTATGCCACCCGACAGCCCCAGTCATCCAGAGCAGGAACTGCAGGGACCCCCATCAAAGGAACCCACACACAAGGACAGGGATGCAGCCAGGGGAGGGGCGTGTGGTGTTGCACACACACACAAATGCACCCAAGGTGGTACAGGCAAAGGTACAGACTTTATTAATGATGTGGTGAAAGGGGGGGAACTGCCAAACAGAGGCCGACAAAGGGGCACTCAGGGACACGTGTCCGTTCCCCACAACCACCACGCAGGGGCCCCGTTGCAGCCACCCCCAGAGGGAAGGAAGCGATCCGGAACGCTACAGGGGTATGGGGACCAGAGTGAAGGGAAACAGCGATGGGGCCAGCCTAACACCGGGTTACATAGTACCAAGGCCCGGAGCGGGGTGGTGGTGGTGGTGAAGATCGGGGCGTCCCACAGCACAGGTACGACAACGACAAAGCGATGGAGGGGCTGTTCGGGACTCCCTACTCATGGAGATGCCAGAGGGTGCCCCTGAAACTGCTGGGCCAGGACCAGACTCTCCCAGCCAAACAGGCCCCGGTGGAATCCCCAGGAAAGTATATGTGCATCCACCATGAAACGGGGCAGGAGGTGGTTCCCCGTGGCAGCGGCAGCTTTCACAAGTTGTAAGTTCATCGGAGGGTGTCAAGTTCACATGCCATTGCAGTCCTGGTCAGCAGGGGTCCTCCAACATCGGTGGGTAGCAGATCCAGCTCCCCAAGAAGCACTTGGAAGTCCGACTGTAGACAGGAGATGCAATGGGCATGCAGTAGGATGCCGGTGTAGTCAGTAGCAACATGTGGACCCTCAGCCTGGAGGGCCAGCCGATACTCCGGACATGCAGCCACCAGGTGGACAGCTGTGATCTCTGGTGCAGTCCAGGGCAGTACAACTGCGGCTGGTTGGTTCCAAAGATTATTATTATTATTATTATTATTAACAAACATTTATATAGCGCCAGCAGTGTACCTGGCACTTTACAAAGTAATAAAATAGACACGGTCCCTGCCCCTAGGGCTTACAATCTGAGAGACAGGAGCTGGGGGAGAGACTTAGGAAGGGGAACAGAGGGAGAGACAAGGGGTCTAACATTCATGAAGATGCGAGGTCTCAAGTGCACGTACTTGGCTTGGTTACGATGAGAATGACAGCAGGCAGGTCCATGTTGCAAGGATAAGGGTAAACCGATCGTAGGTATAGGAATAGTGGCTCAGCAGGATAAAGAGTCAGACAGAGCAGAGCGAAAGAGGTGAGTTTTAAGGAGAGATTTGAAGGTATGAAGGGAGGGGGCAAGGCGGATGTGGACAGGGAGGGAGTTCCAGGCATGGGGGGCAGCAAGTGAGAAGGGACGAAGGCGCTTAGGGGAGCAGGGAAGGCGTGGAAGGGTGAGAGAAGGGACAGAGGAGGAGCGAAGTGCACGGGCTGGAGTATGGAGGGCGATAAGTGCAGAGAGGTAGGGGGGAGCAAGGTTGTGAAGAGCTTTATAGGTGAAGACTAGGAGCTTGTGCAGGATTCGTTCAGGAAGGGGAAGCCAGTGAAGCGAAGAGAGGAGGGGCTGCACATGGTCGAAGCGACTGGCGAGGTAGATGACCCTGGCAGCAGAGTTTTGGACAGAGATGAGGGGAGAAAGGTGAGACCGGGGAAGGCCAGTGAGAAGGAGGTTACAGTAATCGAGGCGAGAGATGACCAGAGCATGAACAAGAGTTTTGGCAGACGAGACAGAGAGAAAAGGGTGAATCTTAGCAATGTTATGGAGGAGTCAAAGATGCTGTTGAAGGAGGGCGAAGCCGAGCTCCCCGGCACGCCTCCTGCAAACCAGACCCCTGAATGGATGGCCCATCATTCACATGTACGGTGACAGGAGATCGAAGCCATCCGTCACTGATAGGGGGTCGGTCATCAGCAGCTGGACATCATGGTTCTGCCAGAGTGTTCCCAACAGCATGTTGGCAAAAGGCGAACACTCCTCTCCTGCACCACCGCTGGCCTCGGAGCCTGTTCTGCACCCAGCCAGGACCGTTCCAAAGGCTGCTCCATGGTTTGCACAGGGATCCTATGGAGAACGGCTGTGTCTGAGCAGGGCAGGAGAAGCTGTGAAGTGCTAGCCAGACTGCGGCAGTTCACAGCTGATAGGGATGGGCAAACAGAGCTGAGTTCGGAAATTTGGTTCGGTTCGGTTCAGAAGTTTGGTTTGGTCGACCTAACTATTCGAGTTCGGTCCGAACTTCTGAACAAAGTTTGGAAATTTAAACCCCATTGAACTAAATGGAATATTATCTTTTAGGGATGGGTGAACAGAACCGAGTTCGTAAATTCTGTTCTGTTCAGTTTGGTTCGAAAATTGAGTTCGGTTCAGAAGTTTGGTTCGGTCGACTGAACTGGTCGAGTTCAGTCGACCGAACTGGTCGAGTTCAGTCCGAACTTTCGAACCGCGTTTGTCCATCCCTAACATCTGATAGTGGGACAGCTGCAAGGCCCTGTGAATCCCTGCCCCACGCACCTGGCGGGTGCATTCCAGTGGTAGCAATGACAGATCAGCAAGTCCACGGCTGCCTCTAGCAGGGAGCTAACGAAACACCCCATGTACCGTATCTAGATGGGACAGAGCTGCACATTGCCATGACCTTCAAGCAATGTGACCGAAGCAAGGCTGGGCCGGATGCACCCTGGCCAGGAATCGCACAGGGTCATTGAAGGGGCACAGGGGGTGGGGGGGCCCAGCCCACAGAGGATCCCCGGAGAGCCACAAGGCCCATGGCTGCCAGGTGGTTCGAGAGGGGGAGATGTGCAGACAGGCCGCCAAGGGGGGATCCCCATCAGGTGCGCAGAACACACCCATAGTAACATGTCAATCTCACAGCAGATAGCACGGGCTTCCAGGGTACATATGTGTGCTGGTAGCTGTGGTCGCTTGTGGGGTGTAGAGTGAGAGGTAGTGTGAGCGAGGTGAATGAGAGGTCATAGTGAGGTTACTGTGCGATAGATCATTGGTGCTGGTGTCCAGAATGAGGTGCAGGTGCAGCGGAGGGGGTTGGCGGGTTTGCTCAGTGAGTCATCCTATGCAGCTGTTGCTGGGACCCTGGGACAGGCTATGGGTAGCAGGGGACGTGGGAGGCATGGTTCGGGTGCGTAGGGTGCACAGGGCTTGGGGCCAGGGCAACTAGATTGCAGCCGTGTGATTGATAGGTGCAGAGGCCACTCACAGGGCAGGTGGGTAAATGGGACACAGTCACAGCTGTGCGGGCCTCGGTCAGGTCCCCTGGCCACATAACACCTAGGCAGGTATCTGCTGGGTTATCCTGCACTGGTGCTGGTGGTGCCCCCCCGCCAGAGTGAGAGTGTTGTGGGTGGTACCATGTTGCTTGCTGATGAGCCCCCTGAGGGGAGGACTGTTCTCTTAACTGTCCTGTCTGCCTGCTTCATGATCCCAGCGCTGGTGTTGGAGCAATGGGATGAGCTACTATTGCCGGGTCACCGCTTCTACAACCATGGCATCTGGCGCAGAAGAGCGGCCAACCTGCGCCGAGCTGCATCATTGCGGTGGGCACAGAGGGTAGCTGTCCACCGATAGTCCATGTTCGGAACAGCGGTGTCCCAGGACATGCACCTGGTACTGTCCCGGTGGACACTCAATGTCTGCGGGTGCTATGTCACTGTCCCATCGCGGAGGCTGAATTGGATGCACTCTCACACCAATGAATGGTGGGAGAACATGCTGACCACCTTGATGACAGACCACTTCTGCATGAACTGTTCACTGTTGGCCTGGCTCCGAGAGCTCCTGAATCCACATCTCCGGAAGCGCGAAAGCAACATGTGAAAACCGCTGCCATCAGGAATGTACGTGCCCATGGCCGTGTGGAGACTGGCCACACCTGATTCCTGTTTCAGCATTGGGGAGCAGTTCGGGGGGGGGAGACAGCGACCGTTAACACGGCGCTCAACGACGTCTGCAACCTGCTAGTTGAGCTACTGCTCGAGCGTGTCATGCAGCTCCGGGATCCAGAGGTTGTGATCCGTGGCTTCGAGGACATGGACTTGCCCCATTGCATAGGGGCAACAAACAGCACCCACATCCCTAACATCTGGCCCACACACACCAAGATGGACTACCTAAATTGGAAGCAGGTGTCCTCGATCAATCTCCAGGTCATGGTGGATCAATGGGTTTGGTTTACCGATGTCTATACCGGTCATTCTGGGAGGATCCATGATGCTCGCATACTGTGGGCCTCCCCCTTATATGCATGCATGTTTGACAGGGAGATCGCCCCCAACCTGTACCGTGTCAGTGGAGAACCGGCTCTTTAATGAACGGCTCTCATTGGCTCAGAATGTGGTGGAGCGGGTTTTCGGGCTGCTCAAGGGGCTTTGGTGCCTGCTAATGAACAGGATCCAGGATCCAGTTCGATCTGCAGCATACCCCCATCCTTGTAGTGGTGGGCTGCATCCTGCATGATGTCTGCGAGGCCAGGGGAGCTGCCCTTGACCACCCCTCACCGGTGCAGAGAGAGCATTCCATACCCCTCTACCAACATGTCCAGGGTGGCGCGTTCCGGCGCATATCTGAGGACAACTGGGATGCTCTGTGTCGGCGCATTGTCGCCCAGATGGCAGGCAACTGAGTAGGCCTGTTGACAGCCCCTCACCCTTTACGATACCGTGTAACAGGTAACAATAAATCCTGTTATGTCTGTTTCCACAATCCGCTTGTGGCCTCTTGTTTTGGTCGTAGGGGTTCCCTGGTCCTGTGAGGGCTGTGCCCCGCGCAACTGGGTAACCCACTGCCTTCTAGCCATGGCAAGCGAACTGCACCAGGGCTTGGTACCTCATCGGCTGCTTCATGGCATGCCCGGTGCTCCACTGATGTAACTGTGAAGACCTGTACCCGACCGTGTGAGCTATGCTGTTGCCCACCCTACAGGCCAGAGACGTATGCTTCCATCACTTGTCTTGTAAATTCCCTGCCCCCTACTGCATATGGAGTGACCCCTTGCCACTATGGTGCCCCCATTGACCCAGCGAACAACATAGTGGTAATGTAAAACACAGTTTATTAGGGGTTCTGTACAAAGAGGGGGCGTCACTATTTGCGGGGCCGTCCCCGTGCCCGCTTCGGTGCACCACTGGGGCTCAATTCTCTGCGGGCCCTTGCAGCTGCCGTCCTTTGGGAGTGGAGGCCAGATGGCCCAGGCTCTCTGTTGCCCGCAGGCCGCTCCATGCCGGGCTGGGGTGCTGGAACATAAGGTCTGTGTAACTCCCTGCCTTGCACCATTACCCCGGCGCCACAGCCCTTTCCGGGGCTCTCTGCTGTTCCCATTGCTCCCCACACAGCAGCCCCTCCCCCATCCTTCTGCTGCTTGCTATACCCTCCCCAACCCTCCCCCCCTTTCCTGACAGCTATGTGGTCCGGCTTACCGGAGCTGGTGGGGCGGCCAGCATGGGGGTTGGTCACCTGGAGGTTCTGGGTTCTCTGGGGGAGACTGTGGTTCCCGGAGGGGGGGGAGTCTTGGAGGCAGCTGAGGAGGAACCAGTAGAGGTGCGAGCAGGAAGCACAGCCCCATGGGTTCGTGTTGTGGGGCTATGTGGGGGAGAGGGACCCTGCTGATGAGACTGGGGAAGGGGTGCTACTGGGGAAACCATTGTTGACTGAAGTGCAGGGGTGGGGCCACCTGCACCTATGGGGGGGTGCCCAGGTCATAATCACCTGCCATCCTGTCACCTGGGCCTGGAGGGGGCGTGTCCCACTAGGGTTCCCTCCGCAGTAGCCCCACCACTTCCCCAATGAGGTCAAGGGCCCGTGCGGAGGTCCCCTCCAGCACAACACATCCCCTCGCCCCTGCATTCACCCGGGTCCATGCTATTACAGCTCCTCCTAAGGGTCTGCCATGTGTTCCCACCCCCATGTCCCCCCCCCTCTGTGGACCCCTCTGGGGCTGTTAACCCATATGGATCAGTGACCCAGCCATTCTGGTCATCGGCCCATCCCTATCATGCATGGGGGGGCGGCTGCCCCTGTGTCCGACCTGTTAGCCCGTTACCCTGGTACCGGCCAGGACCCATCCCTTGTTCGTTGTGGCCTACCAATGTTGTCCTGGTGCCCGGCTCTCGGGGGTGCCTCTGGTTCCTCCTTAACCACCTCCTCCTCGGCGACCTCCTCCTTGTGAACCTCCAGGGTGCCTTGAGCTGTGATGGGAATTTGGATCTATCAATAAATCCTTGCTTCCCAGCTTAGGCTCCGGACACTGTGGCCGGGGCCCTTCCCCCCTCAGGGCCTCCCCCCCCCAGTCCCTGTTTGCGTTCCTACCTGGATCATCTTCCTCTGCTTCCTGGGAGGCGTCCTGGGTCTCCATCCATTCTGTGTGCGCCCCCCTTCCCTGCAGCCCAGTATCCTGTGGGTTTTGTGGGTGCACTTGGAGGGTGATGTTTGAGTGAGCGGGTTCCCCGGGTGCCTCCTCCCCCCTGTGTGATGGGGCTGTCCCCTCCCACATCCTGCCTTGCCTTGCCAGGGTCAGCAGCCTCCCCCTGCTCTGGGGGGGGTCATGGGGTTTTTTGTGAGTGCCCTCCACCTGCCCCTGGCAAAAGTGGTGCTGTGTAAGCAGGAGGTGACTATGTCCCTGTCCATGCAGAGGAACCAGTCCAGCTCATCATGGAACTCCATTGTCCTCATGGCACGGCCGGACTTGAGATTGTTGTCCTTGATATGTTTATACCTGGACCTTAAATCCTTTGCCCGCTGCATGCACTGGGTGACATCCCTATTGTACCCCTGCTGCTGCATCTCCTGGGCGATGGCTTCATAGACCTGTATGGTCTTGTAGCTGCGCACCAGGTCATGCTGGACCTTTTCTGCCCCCCGCCCCACATATGAAGTCCCTGGTCTCCTGCCTTGACCAGGGCTCCCCCTTTTGGGTACCGCTTGTGGGGAGCCTACCAGCTTGGTGGCTTGGGGCCCACCCGTTAGCTGTGGTGGCAGCAGAGTTGGTTGTCTCCTGTTGGGGGTATTAGCATCTTCCCCACAGCCCCCCTGTGCTCCCTTGTGGGGGGATCCCTCCCCGCTCCCTCCGGGGGGCACGAGCACTTTACCTGTCTGTCACTGAGGCCATCCTCGGCTATCTTCCTGTTGGTGCATTGCTCCTGTGTCTGGGTGCTGTCCTGGGGGTGGGGGTGGAAACTGTTAGCTGTCAGCCGCCCGCCCTGTGCTCCTTTGGGTTGTTTTCTGCTGTTGGCATGCAACCCCCCCATCCGGGTTCTTGGGATCCCCTCACACATACCTCACTGTCGCTCACACTCCCTTCCCCGTACCCCATTGCTGTGTTGGCGTGGGGGGCTGAAGGTCGGCGTGGGCACTGCGGTCTGTCCTTGGCCCTGTGGCAGGATGGGTGTGCTGTGTTTTGTGGTTCTTCCCTGTTTCTCCCCCCAGCCCATGGGACTGGCACCCCTCCCTTGGACGTCCCGGCATCTCTCTGCTTACCCTGACCCATCCCACGCGAGTCACAGTGCTGGCTCCCTTTGTTTTGTCAGCGGCTTTCCTTCCAGACATATTGGGAACTGTCACACCCATGTCCTGTTTCAGATCCCTTTTAAGGGCTTCCGGGTGGGCGTCCGGCATCTCCACAGCTGGGCATGTCTGCATGGGGACCCCTGCGTGGCCTCACTAGCCATCTCTCTCTGGTTTCAGTGAACCCATTCCCATGAGTGTGGGTGTTTTGGTTTTTACACAGACAGGCGGGTGTTGAACACTCCTCCTTCTTGGCTGCTCCATGGGTGTTGATGGATGTCAGTGGGTGGGTCATGAACGTGCACCCACCCACTTGTGGATGTTTACATGGGCACTCTCACACCCATTCGATGGATTTTTATGGGTGTTCGTGGGTGGGTGACGTCTGTGTAAAAATGGCCATTAAGTAAAAAAAGAAAACAACTACCAAAAAACCTGAAACATTTCAAGTCAAAGATGCTGATTATTCATCTGCCCAGCAGAAGGGCCACATATTTAAAACTGAGTGGAATTTTTCACTTAGGGCAGCAAATTAGCTAATTTACTAAAAAAACAAAAATAGTATCTATCAAAATTACAACAGTAAATATCTGATTACAGAATATTCTGGGAAATTAAAAGTAAATTCAATGATTGGCTTGCAAATTACAAGTAATTTAAAATATTTTGTGTCCTGGGTGATCTTAATAACAGAGCAGTGGTGACTCTTTAAGATTTCCATACAGATATAACTCATCAGAGTACCTTGTATGGGCTATGGCCATTTTACATGGAGAGGGATGGATGGGGGGATAAGTGTTCTGCTGCGGTGGGTGGAGGTGGGTGGGTGTCCCGTTACACAGAGGCACACCCACCTTCCCCCACCTCATCTCACCTCCTCCAGTCTTCCGGATGGCCCAATGGGTGGTGATGTGTGGAGGTGGGTGTTGTTAGGACATGGACCCACTCCACGAGTGACTATTGGGGGCTGGTAACCCAATATCCAAACGACCTCTTAAATTTAGGGGGAATTAGCCGAATTAATTCAAAAGGTCCACACTTGTCAACTGGGATCAATCTGAGGATGTGATGCACTGCCAGCTGGCTGGAATTTCCCTCCCACACCCCAACACAAAACGAAGATACTGCGATGCAAATAAGGGAGATTTATTGACAAAGGACTAGGTATGATACATAAACAGTTCACCCATGGGTCAATTTGGATGATACAAATAAGTAGGGGTGGGCGTGCCGGTAAATCCGGTATCCGATAATGCCGGTACTGGGCGTACCGGCATTATCGGATTCTACCCGGTAAATCCGGTCCGGTTACCGGATTCCGGGTACCGGATTTTTTTACATTGCAGCCATTTAAATGAATGGCTGCAATGTAAAAAACCCACCAAAAAAGTAAAAAAAACCTCCCCGAGTCCAGGCTGCGCGGGTGGAAGGGGGGACACCCCC
>QEPC01013456.1:1272820-1293751 GCA_003113815.1 Sphenodon punctatus | reverse complement strand
GGTCTGGCGGCCTCAGCGCCGGCTGTGGCTGCTGGCATCAGAGACGCTCTAGGCATTCCGGGGAACTTCCGGGTTTCCCCGGAATTGGGTCTATACTTACCGGCTGCTGCGGGGACACCGCGGCCGCTGTCGCTGGGGGGGGGACTCTTTTCTTTTTAAAAATCCAGGCTGGGCAGGGTGGGTGGGGGGAGGAAGGGTGTCTCCCCTTCCACCCGCGCAGCCTGGGAGGGGGAGGGGGGAGGAATTTTTTTATTCCATTGATTTCAATGGGGCCACAGTGCCCCATTGAAATCAATGGAATAAAACTGGTACCGGTATACCCGATTTAATCCGAGAATCCTGTTCTTTGAGAACCGGAAACTGGTAAATCCGGTATCCGGTAATGGCCCGGGGGTCCCAAGTCTACAAATAAGTTTCTATACCCTCCCACCAAACACAGTTGACATAAATACACATTAAACTATAAGCAAAACCTGGTTACTCTGGTGTAAGTGGGCATTGCATGGGAGGGGAAAATGGGAAAATAAGCAATATTACCTATCCAAACCTGTTGAAAAGGGACAGGCAACCCTGTAGATCCAGCAGCATTTGGAGATGGGGGTGGGGGGGAGAAGCTCGGACAGACCAAAAGGAGGTAATGGTCTGGGAGCGATCCTTGAGGCAAGCACGCACAGAGTAACCTGCTTGTGTTTGTGTTCCAGAATAACTCAATTTGCTCATGGGGGCAAGAGCAGTTATAAGGTTTTGAGAGGCAGGGCAAGGGCTCTCCAAAGTGCACAAAAGGTGTTCCTAAAAGTACTTTAGAAATGCTAGGGCTGAAAAAGAAATCTTTGCATGATGTGTTTGGGGGGAAACAAAGCTCAAGGATTCCAATGGGGGCATGGCAGGATGAGCCAGAGGGCAAAAGGGAATTTCTATAGCAAAACTTTGGAGGACTTCAATGGGGGGCATGGCAGGATAAACAAGAGGGCAAAAGGGAGTTTCTATAGACAGAGGAAGGGAGCTATTTCTAAAAGGATGTGGAGCGATCAACCTGACGATCTGTCTATTTCTTGCTCGGAGTTTCTGGCAGCCGTGGAGGGCTCATCTCAAAAGAGGGAGGCCACCTGTTTTTGGCTGCTCCATTGTTTACCCGGGAACCTCCCTTGTTTCATTCTTATTCCTTCTGACCAGACCAGTTTTGCATGGGGAGTTTTCTTTCTTTCTCCTTTTTCCCCTTCTGTTCCCCTTCACCCTTTGATCTGTGTCTTGTGGGGTGCTGCCAAGGGGAGGGGGGGGTCTCTGGTCTTTGGGGTGGAATGGGGTTGTTCCTAACAGTGTGTGCCGGGAGCGCTCATGCACAAACACCCATCACCCTTGGTGTTTGCACGGACGGACACCTGGCGCACATCTACCCCCATACCCACCGCCAGCCCATTTCCACGGATGACCCCTTCCACCACACACCCACCAGAACACCCAGCGGTGGGTGGGGCCATCTGTTTAAAAATGGTCTATGTTCCATTCCCCCTTCCCCCACTTATTTTAATTAATTTTTATTTCGCCACTGCAGTTCTTCATAATTGAAGTTTCTTCTTCAACAAGTGCTGATAAGCACACCAACCAACATTTCAGTTGGGTAAAAGGGGACATAACCCCCACACTCTCTGTATCTTACAGTGCTGCATATGACTAGTAATGTTATAGAAATTATTAGTAGTAGTAGTACTCTCAGCCAAGAAATACCACCAACTTGCACACATGCACTCACACATGTGCATGCACACATATATTCACTCATTTTTACACACATATGAGTGCACACGTGAGTGGCGGCTGCAGTGGTGAGTTCTAGGTGGGGGAGAGCGCTCATGCACAGGTACGCTCATGGTGCACGCACATGAGGGCTCTGGAGGTGGTTGTTAGAGTGCCATCACATACCAGCACCAGCTCAGATGGTCACCACCTTCAAAAGCAAGCTATTGCCCACTTTAGCTGTGGCCATGAGATTCCCCTCCCCCCCTCCCCAAAATACTTCTGTCTAAGTCAGGACTGTTTTGACGTAGGATTGAATCAGGTACTTAATTTAATACCCATTGGTAATACTCACATTTTCAGGTACCACACTGGGTACTTGACAGGTTACCTTAATATTTTTAAAAATGGGTAGTTTTTACCAATTAATGTCACTGAATTTCCAATTTCCAATCACGTCACAAATCCAAAAACCAGGATAGAAATAAAAAAATAAAATAAAAAAAAGGAACAGAAGTCAATATTCTGGGATGAGAAGTCAACATTCTGGGACATTGGATACCCAAATTAGGTCACAGCAAGGTACTGACTGGAACGCAATGTTGTCAGGTCAATTCAGGTCCTGGAAATTCCTTAGGTATAGCTTTTTTTCCATGTACCTTCTTTAAGCTCTAGTTGTCAGATGTGCTGAGAAATAATGTTCTACTTTAGAGAATACCTGAAGGACTACCCTTTTAACAAAATGGTTTCCATCTCTTCTTGTCAATCAACTTGTTTTTCAATGCGGCTCAAGCTTTTAGCTTTTTGAGCAAGGCATTTATCTCTTAATGTCTTAATGGTATTAGCTCTGAGTGGGCCTAGAGGCCTATATAAATTCAAGCCAATCTTCTTAGTAATAGATTGTTCATATTGAAGTGTACATACTTAAGGGGAAACATTACCATATTGAGCAACCAGAAATGTGCTGGGGAAGAATCATGGGTATTGAAGACAAGGTTCAAGTCAATAGAAGGGATAGAAATCAGATACAGATGAGGATGACCCATCCAAAATTATAAAGAGTGAAACAACCTAAGGCTTGCCCAAGGACTTCCAGAAATTGAGTTGTAGTCTTTTAGCCAAGAATAGAAGGAGTTACATCGTGATTGCAGGAGCATAAAGACCACAAACAGATAGGGGGTGTTTTGTGATAAACACCCACAGGATTTATGAGTAGAATTCTTTGCTAGGGTCCTCTGGAACAGAGAAGCATGATCTGCAGGTGAATGATTTCTGCTCAACCTGCCTGACTATTAAAAGCTTTCATGATGCTGGAGATGGCTGAAAAAGAACATTATATTCATGTCTGTAAGCTGCTTTTCATTAAGCCTAAAACACAGGTATCAGTGTGGCCATAGGTGATTAGAATTGCCTTGTCCGGTTTTATTGGATCACTTTCCATCAGTTTCACCTGTTGATGCGGGGGATGTTCTTGGGGCTCTTCAGGCCACAACTTGTGAACTGGACCCATGCCCATCCTGGCTGGGGAGACCTTAGGGTCATTGGTGGCTGGAGTGGTCAGAGCCTCCTTGGGGTAGGACAGAGTACCGGGTTGCCTTAAAGAGGCTGTGGTATGACCTCTGCTCAATAAGTCATCTCTTGACATTGGCTCCTCTCCTAGCTATTGGCCAGTCTCTAAAGGTTATTGAACGGGTGGTAGCTTGACAGCTTCAGCAGCATCTGGATCACTATAGTTTTCTAGATCGCTTGCAGTTTGGCTTTCAGCTGGGATATAGCCTTGTTCGATGATTTTCACCGGGAGTTGGACCAGGGACATTCAACCCTATTGGTTTTATTAGATCTGTCAGCTGCTTTTAATACCATTGACCATGAGATGTTGGTGACTCGCTGGTGGGTCCAAGATGGGATGGGTGGAGCTGTTCTTGAATGGTTCTGTTTGTTCTTTGTTTGTAGAACTCAGCATGTGATTCTAGGGGATTTTTATTCATCTTCCCGGGACCTCAAGTGTGGTGTCCCACAAGGTTCTATTCTGTCCACTCTCATTTTCAACACCTATATGCAGGTGTCTGAGTTAGTACTCCTAACAGCTAGTCTGCCATAGGAAAAGGAGTAGGCCCCAAACTATTATAACATTGGAAGGATTGCTTCTGCCTTGATAGCAAAGACACCGATCTTTTAACTTGGGGGGGTAGGTAGGTTGCCACCACAGAAAAGGGCATCAGCCTAAAATCTTAATAACATTGAAAATTATGGGAGAAGTCAGATATTTTAGAAGTCAATTTTTCATGACTTTTGGTGGAAATTTTATGCAATGGTCTCTGATCTGCTAGGCTATGAAAAATAATGACAGCTATATGTTGTGCCAGAGCTACAACACAGAGTTATAGTTGTACCAAAATCAGACTATTTATGCCTTAAGACATTCAGAATTAAGGTTAGGTTAAAAATAATTCCAAAATGCGAAGGTAGGAAAATGTACAACCTTCTAGGTTCTCCTCGAGGCTGTGGAAACTCAGGGGGTCGTATTTCCTTGGTTATTAAGGATAAAGGAAGATCTTAATTATTCAGTACTGGGAGACAGATGGACCTGCGAGGATCGGTTACCCCTACCAAATGATAAATAAATAATAGATTAGAGATTCCTTGATATATCCAGACAACAGGATATGTCAACAGTGGGGCTGCTGAAATGCTCCACACTCTATAAACATATTAAATCTGATTGGGAACAGGACCCCTACTTAGCTCTAATGAATTTCTAAGCATAGTGAGGCAATTACTAGGCTTCATTTTGAGCAAGTGGGCACTGCAGGGCAGGAATGCCAATGGATAAAGACACCATACGTCCAGAGATTGTGTGCATACCCCCTTATGGAGGTGGAAGATACCATGCATTTTCTTTGGAGATTCTCTACATATAATGATCTGAGGAAAAGGTACCTAGCCCCTCTAAGTGAACTGGTTGGGAATGTGGATGATATACAGAGGACAATTTGGGTCCTCTGGAATATGTTACTTAGGGTGTTGAGTGCTTTAGCCTCTTATGGTTATGCTGCTCAAAAACTGGAAGAATGCAAGATAAACTGAGAATATCAGGAAGGGGTGTATTCAAAATATTTTGAAAATCTTGCTAGCTTGATGGATATTTGGGAGTTTATATTGTTATGAAGTTTCCTGTGTCTATGGAATTACTGGGATTGTTATGATTCCCCCTTTGTTAAGGGGTTATTTTGTTATTTTGTATATTTTATTGTTACGGGGATGCACCATTTGTATTTTGATTTTTTTCCCAATGGCCGTAAATAAAATAACTAACTAACACAACATTCCAAACCACTTAGGGCCAACTATGTTGAAAGCATGGAATGGGGAAGGGGAATAACAAACTCAGAAAGTGTCCTTAGAGGTATATATCATTTATTCTTTGTCTATGGGCACAGTTATTCTTAATCATAATTATATGGTTATTTCATGGTGGAAATACAGGGGGAAATTAAGCTTATTTGTATTTTTTATTATGCATTTCAAAAAAACAAGAATTTTGCCAAAATGGAAAATCTTGTTGAAATCCTGGTTCCTGATACCATCTTCATTGAATTGAGAACCTCTCATTATTATTATTATTATTATTATTATTATTATTAATAATAATAATAATAATAATAATAATACTAATAATACTAATAATAATCATCATCATTTGTATAGCGTCAGCTGTATACCTGGCGCTTTACAGAACAATAAGATAGACGCGGTCCCTGCCTATGGCTTACAATCTAATAGACACAGAGGGGGGAGACAAGGAGAGGGGACATAGGGAAAGAGAAGGGATAAAAAATTAGTACTCAAGAACGTTTTGACCAACGTTTAGTTTCTTGATTTACCAACTTTCTGCTTACAGGGATCCTATTTACAGCTTTGCTATTTACCACTTTGCTCTCCATTTCAAATCCTGAGAGGTAATATCGATACAAGACCACATTTCTTGCTTTTCTTTTTCCCTTGTACTTACTTGTCACTCATTAGCTGGTATGCAGATTATTTTACAAATCTGCAATCCATTTGCAGATTGGCCAAAGCAAAGGGAACAACAAAGAACAACAATTCTGATTTGAGGCACTACGGGGAAGTTAAGTGGTGGACTATTTGGTTATTGATTGACTTAGAAATGCGGAAATAAACCTGGAAGTAAAATGGTACCCTCAGCAACACAGTAAGCAGTAACTAAATGGGAGCTCTTTCAGGAGGGGCGGGGTATAAATGGAATAAATAAATAAATAAATAAATAAAATAAAATGTGGCACATGATACATGGTAACGGTAAGCGGAAAGTTGGAAACTTGGGATGGTATTGCAAGAATCAAGAAATTGCATGAATATCTGGAAATCACTGGAAAATCAGGACACACGAAGTACATACATTTCCTTGACTTTAAATCCATTTGAATGTTTGTTTGTTTGTTTGTTTCTGGGAAAATATATAGGTGCAATATATAGGTGCTGCATTAAGTAGGTGAGAGACAGAGTATGCAATTAGTAATCAAACAGTTGGAGAGAATCATTCTTGTGCTTGCCTATTTAGTAAAAGTAGCAAGTACATTCTTTTTTGTCAAGCAGATTATGCATATTAAAAAAGTTATTAGCAACAAATATAGTGACATATGGTGAGAAGACAAATAGACAGATGGTATAGATATGGCCGTTTGTCATATAGTCCGTGCTTTCTAATGTTCATTAGTTTCATGAAAAATACTACATAGATACCTTTGACACCTTTTTATCTTGTTTTGCTCCTCAATGGGAATCTATTATTAAATGCCTACATATATTATACAATTAGGCTGTGATTCTCAAAACAATTACTTCAGAGTGGTACCACTGAGTTCTATTGGATTACCCCAGAATAAGTGACTGGAGGGTTACAGCCATAATCTCATAACATTTTAGTAATGAATTGTTCTCTGAAATCCTATAACTGAGATCTAAAATGAATATTTTGGAGCATTAGTGTTAAAACATTTATCCTCTAAATAATAGTGAAATAGGAGCAACAACACACATGCATATATACTTGTTCAGTCAATTTGCATTTGTGTGCAAACAGGTAATTGTCCAAGCAAAACTTATTTGTAAGTGTTAATTTTTTCATGAAGTTATCATTGATGTTCAAATGCAGATTGAGGGGGTCCTGAACGTGCCACAGAAAAGGTGTTACTTTTCCCCTTGTAGTTCAATCTTGAATAATCAACCCTTGTACCATTTTAATCCATCTTGGATACCCTTTCCTGTGACCATTTTCATTTACTCATGTAAAACTGGCTGAACATAAACTTTTGAAAAATGTTCATTTGAATATTAACAATTAGTAACTTTAATGTTCTGGGATTGCTTCTCAAAATTTTAAATTGCATTTGGATTCCATTAGATGCTTTTGATTCAGTGACATAAATCCTCACTACTTGTTCTCACGGGGCATATGAGTAGATGAGTACAAATCTGCCTGCCAAAATGAAAGATTTAGCTCACTTTAGGAGTTATCATATAATACCAGCTGGAACTGGCATAAGATCATATTCATGAACGAGAACGTTTGAATGAGTCTGAAGTGTTTATGAAGGAGAAATAAAATAAGGGCACCGTGGAGAGAAACTGAGAAGCATCACTTAGAAAATATAGGCTCAAGGGCAAATATGAACAGTATGACCTGTTTTATCTAGATCCTTTTCTATTCTCGATGCTTTATGACCCTCTGACTTTCAGGAGACATAAAACATATAATGGAGACTCATTATAATGTGGTATTTGAGAGCCATGATTATTGCTATGTTTAATGAGGTTTGTACTATAATGAAAAATGTACAACCACCCTTTGTGTGTGTGTGTGCGCGCACATGAACAGCCTAATGGGTCACACTGAATTGTGCTTAGAACCACATGACTTTTAATCCTTCAAGAATGAGAATGGGTCTTATTGCAGTCAGGGCGCTGGCTACACATGCCAGGGCGGGTAGACCACCCCTTTCTGGCTCAGATTGATGAACTGAACAAACGTTCCCACAGGTAGACCCTTCTCCCAGGAGTTGGGTGGGAGCTGGAAGTAAAATGCGGCCAGCTGGCCCTGCCCCCATGCTGTAGCCAGCGCCCTGCCTCTGTCATAACAGGCAGACATGGCTGCCAGTAATGAGTAACCATGGCAGCTGCCATGGTGATGCCCATGCCGGGACTGTGATGGCAGCACAAGTACACATGCCCTCCCACTATGGCCCACCTGGGCAGCCTGTGGGTCTTCCAGGCCCACATTCCTGGGACTATGCCTACACAGTCAGAGGCTGTAGCAGGCCAACATCTGGTGACCTGTTAACAGGCATGTGGGTTAGGCTCTGAACCAGGTGGGCCATAGTCAACCATAACGGGCCATTGTCATATCTGTTAACACCCTGTGTGTCAGGAGCCATGGCTATTTATTTATTTATTTATTTATTTATTAAAACATTTTTACTCCGCCCCTCCTGTTCCAGGCAGCTCAGGGCAGCTTACAGTACAGTAAACAAATATAACAAACTAAAAGTGACACAATTAAAACACATGAACACATTAAAAAGGAAAGCGCTAAACAACAAACCCTCTCCTCTTCCCTAATCCACTCCGCCCCCCACACACACACCCTACACCCCATCTCCCTCCCATCTATCATGGGGAAGGGAGGAAGAGAGGGAAAGGAGAGGCAAGAGCACACAAGGGTAACCCACACACACGAGGGACTCCTTACTACGCTCTGTTAGGGTGTACCTGGGAAACAAGCCCGTCAGGATACTGTGATGGCCCTTAGATCTCAAGGAGATCAGACCTCTATCATCATAGGGCACAGAGCGGGCTCCGCTAGGGATGGGCGAACAGATCGTGGTTCGGGTTCGGCCGTTCGGTTCGGCTGCGTTCGATTCATCCGTTCGATTCGGCCGTTCAGTTTGGCTGCGTTCAGTTCAGCCATTTGGTTCAGCAGTTCGGTTAGTTCGCCGGGTTCGGGTTCAGCCGTTCAGTTTGGCCGCTCGGTTTGGCCGTTTGGTTCGGCCATTCGGGAAATGTTGTTATGGGTGGTTTTTTTGTTTTTTATATGGTTTTTTTTGTTTTTTATTGGGTTTTATATGGTTTTCTTTTGTTTTTTATTTGGTTTTTTTGTTTTTATATGTTTTTTGTTTTTTTAAAAATCTAATATATATCTATCTATATATATATATATCTACACTAAATCTAACTGCTATTAACTATTCTAAATGCTATGAACTAAATGGATTATCTAATAANCTGAACTGACTGAACTGTTCGGTCATTTCAACGTTCAGAATTGAGTTCAGTTCAGCCAGTTCATGTTCGGAAGTTCGGTTCGGTTCGGTCGTCCGAACAGGCCGAGTTCGGGCTGAACTCCGAACTTCTGAACCGTGTTCGCCCATCCCTAGGCTCTGCTGGCATATACCCTCTTGTTCACACGTATACCAGAGTTTCACACCAGTCCATAGGGGAAGGGGAGGTAGGTGATGGTAGTGGGGAATGATAGGAAAGGGACCTAAGGGAGACATTTATTACTCCCACCAGCAATGGATCCACTGTCTCCCAGCTGGTCTTAACCAGCCAGGAAAGGCATGGGTGAACTTCACAAAAGGTAGCCCTAAAAGCCCCAAGGACATCCCCCGCCCCAGTGGACAACAGTGGCTGAAACTGATCCCACAAAACAGGACAAGGTGGAGATTCCCCAAACTCTGGTTCACCCACTGCAATAAATGCAGTGTCAAAGTTGTGGTGAATCCGAGCGATTTTCTCCACAAAATAATCACCAAAGATGTCACAGCGGGCATTAGATATTCCATACAGCCATGAGGTCATTGAGCAGGCGGTCATCAAGATCAGAGGGTAACTCCCCAAGAGCTTTTCAAAACTCCTCAGGTTCCATTAGCCTCCAGGGGCGAACCATCCAAATCAGTTCTACACCCTCCAAGGGTAGACATGCGCCAGGAGACATGCTCGCAGGAGGTAATGGTCCATCCATGACAAGAGTTCTATGAACACCTCCCCCATCAACTGATCCCCAGTCTCAAGGTCGGTGAAAAAAATTAGGTCCACGGTATGCCCCCCATAATGTGTTGGGCCGCTGACAATTTGGGACAGGCCCATGGTTGTCATGGAGACCATGAACTCACGCTCTGCACCACTGATACTGGCGTCAGCATTTATGTTGAGGTCCCCCAAGACTAATGTCTTTGGGGAGTGCAACACCACATCCGACACCAGCTTCGTCAGAGCGAGTAGGGATGCGGCCGTGCAGGCAAGTGCACAGTAGACTAGCAGCACCCCCAGTCTATCCCCCGCCAAATCAAACACAAGATGGAGGCCCTGTACCCCCGATATGGCCTGCACTAGATACCTCCTGGTGGACCACAAATCCTTAAAAATAATGGCTACACTGCCCCACCATGCCTCCAGCCAAGGATGATGATGCACGGAGTACTCGGCCGGCATGCGGTCAGACAGAATAGGCCCCGACTCATCGTCCAGCCAGGTCTCTATAATGCACATGAGGTCGGTGTACATGGTCCAGGATTAACTCCTGGACTGTAGTGAATTTATTAACCACCAACCTCGCATTCAGCAGCATCAGACTCAGGCCAGGAGTCCTCTGATAATGACCCACTTCATCACTTACTTGGGGGGAAGTGAGAGGGACAAGCAACAAACACCTGATCCATCTCACAGATCTCATACTCCTCCCAAAGGGACCATACATCCCCTGCCCCATCACAACCCCAATGGCTGTGCCCTCCCCGGCCGGACACCCCCCCCTCCATTCTGCTCTGCCCTTATGGCGAGGGAGAGCCCCTCAACACCAATTGCTCCATCCCACCTACTCACACCAGGCAGGATCACGCACCTCCCCTCCAGGACCCTCCCCTCTCACACTGGAGGAAAAGATCCCCCTCCTAAACCTACTCCCTCTCCAGTTCCCCTCACACTGAGGCTGGAGAAAATCCCTAACTTTACTACCTCCACCACCACCACCACTACCCTAAAAGCATAACCTCCCCTAACCAGCCTTTTCTGAATAAATTAAAACCACCATCAGCCTCCGCAACAATCCCACGATGCCCTGGCATATGGCCTATGGCCATGCCTGCAGCACTGCTGGATCAGAAGCTACCAAGCTGGTGAATCTTGATTAATCCAGCGGGGGCACAGTTTACATCTGCTGGTGGGGGACAAACTATGTGGTTATGACCAAATTATAAGCAAAGCTGTGCTATAAAGACACATGTTAATAAAGGTGTTGGTGTTAAACTTTAAAGCCCTAAATGGCCTGGGACCCACCTACCCGCAGGACCACCTCACCCTCTGAATTCTGGATCAACCACTACAGTCGACCAGGGGCACCCTTCTTGAGGTCCCCTGGGTTTCCCAGGTGTCAACCATGAGGAGGGCATTCTCGGTGACTGCATCATGGCTGTGCAACTCCCTCCTGTTGGAGGTCCACCTAACCAATGACCTCCCCTCTTTCTGTAAAAAGTGTAAGACCTGGCTATTCTGCCAGACCTTTGCCGAGGGGAATGGGATGGGTGAGTGGGTTGGATAGGTTAGGGTTTTATTGATTTTTTGGGGATGGGGGGTTAATTCTAGGAATGTTGTTTTTAATTAATTTTATTATATGTTTTAAAATGTTANACATTCAGCAGCATCAGACTCAGGCCAGGAGTCCTCTGATAATGACCCACTTCATCACTTACTTGGGGGGAAGTGAGAGGGACAAGCAACAAACACCTGATCCATCTCACAGATCTCATACTCCTCCCAAAGGGACCATACATCCCCTGCCCCATCACAACCCCAATGGCTGTGCCCTCCCCGGCCGGACACCCCCCCCTCCATTCTGCTCTGCCCTTATGGCGAGGGAGAGCCCCTCAACACCAATTGCTCCATCCCACCTACTCACACCAGGCAGGATCACGCACCTCCCCTCCAGGACCCTCCCCTCTCACACTGGAGGAAAAGATCCCCCTCCTAAACCTACTCCCTCTCCAGTTCCCCTCACACTGAGGCTGGAGAAAATCCCTAACTTTACTACCTCCACCACCACCACCACTACCCTAAAAGCATAACCTCCCCTAACCAGCCTTTTCTGAATAAATTAAAACCACCATCAGCCTCCGCAACAATCCCACGATGCCCTGGCATATGGCCTATGGCCATGCCTGCAGCACTGCTGGATCAGAAGCTACCAAGCTGGTGAATCTTGATTAATCCAGCGGGGGCACAGTTTACATCTGCTGGTGGGGGACAAACTATGTGGTTATGACCAAATTATAAGCAAAGCTGTGCTATAAAGACACATGTTAATAAAGGTGTTGGTGTTAAACTTTAAAGCCCTAAATGGCCTGGGACCCACCTACCCGCAGGACCACCTCACCCTCTGAATTCTGGATCAACCACTACAGTCGACCAGGGGCACCCTTCTTGAGGTCCCCTGGGTTTCCCAGGTGTCAACCATGAGGAGGGCATTCTCGGTGACTGCATCATGGCTGTGCAACTCCCTCCTGTTGGAGGTCCACCTAACCAATGACCTCCCCTCTTTCTGTAAAAAGTGTAAGACCTGGCTATTCTGCCAGACCTTTGCCGAGGGGAATGGGATGGGTGAGTGGGTTGGATAGGTTAGGGTTTTATTGATTTTTTGGGGATGGGGGGTTAATTCTAGGAATGTTGTTTTTAATTAATTTTATTATATGTTTTAAAATGTTAGCCTCCTCGAGATGCTTGTAGCAGGAAGGGGCGGCATACAAATATTATTATAAATAAATAAATACATAAATGTTATGACAAGGGGTGTTAAGAAATGTGATGGTGGCCTGCTTGGATTTTCTTTAGACCATAGACCATTTGTTGGGGGCGATCCAGGTGTTTGTCCCGGAGTTTCCCCAGGCGTGTTGATGACTAGCCTGGGCTGTGATCTTGGAGACCTCTGGGGTCACAAACCAGACTAGCTGTCAACATGTTCAGGGAATGGCCTTCCTTACTAGGCCACATTGGGCTATCACATGTGGTAGCCCGCTGTTCCTCTGGTCCAGAGTGGCCATAATGACGCATGGCTATGGCAGATAGCATTGGCCGCTGCATACAGCACAAAGGCAGGGGCAGCTGGCCACACATTCATGCAGCTCCTCAACCCCCCTGGGTCTGCCCACATGAATGTTTGTTCCACGGTCACACCCAATCCTGAACAGGTTGTCTTCAGCTTCCTGATCAGAATCGTGGTGTGACAGCAGCGCTCCACCGTCATGTAAGTTTCCATCCGAGGTTTCACTTGTTTAGCTTTGTCCATGCTCAGAGAGCTCAGGAATTTATCAGAGCTGAACTCTCCTATCCAGATCTCTCTCATATGGACAAAAATTGCTTGCCTCCTGGGTCATACTGTTGTGAACTACAAGCTCTCTTTTATCCTTAAGGAAAGTGTTCATTTGAAGCCAATGTTAGTTGATGTTGGCTGTTTCTGAATCTTTTATGTCACTAGATGGGAAGCGAGTAAATCCTTGTGACTTTTGGGAGCCATAGCAATCTGGCAAATCTTGTCTACACTGACTCTCAAGTGAAACTATCTTGCCCTGCTTGCAATTTCCTATGCTGTTTTGACCAACTTTTTCAGCAAGTCTTAGCATTGCCCTCAGATTACAGCAGGATGGGAGAAGCCAGGAAACCTAGTGACAGAGACATGTTACTTGTTGAGACTGCAGAGTTACTTCAAATCATCACAGACAGGAAATTTACTATGATGTGTGTGGGGAAGGAAGGTCCCTTTTTGGGAAAGAACTAAGAGAGAAAATGACAATGATGAAAAGGAAAGGGGAAAAAAAAAACACACGAGTATCTGAGGAATATCTTACAGAAGTGAGTAGAAAGTTCATTCTCAATATATCAGTGGGTTTTGGCGAAAGCCGTAAATAAAATAACTAACTAGTATCTCAGTGTTGTTATGGTGAGGATAAAGATCAAATCCTAATGAGGCTAAATCCCGACAAGACGGAGGTGATGTTGGTGGGTAGGGCTGAGGGGGTGGTGGCTCCTGTCATTGGCGGGGTCTGCCCCCATTTGGCCACTCAGGGTCGTAGTATGGGGGTGCTCCTTTACCCACAGCTCCACCTGGACTGTCAGGTGGAGGCTGTGGTGAGGGGAGCATTTCACCAATTACATCTGGTATGACGGCTGCGGCCATATGTCTCAGACTTGGATCTGGCCACCATCATCCATGCTTTCATTACCTTTGGACTGGACTACTGTAATGTACTCTATTTGGGGCTACCCCTGAAGATGGTCTGGATGCTGCAGCTGGTGCAGAATGTGGCGGCCCATCTTCTAATGGGGACGGGCTGTCACGAGCACATTAGACCTGTGCTCTGCTCTCTGCACTTGCTGCGTATTGTCTTCCGGGCCCAATTCAAGGTGTTGGTGATGACCTATAAAGCCCTAAATGGCTTGGGTCCTGCTTATCTGTGAGACCACTTCAGGCCCCAGTTCATCTCACAACACTTGCAGTCAGTCGGGGACGCCCGACTCGAAGTCCCAGAGGTATCCTGGGTGGTGATGGCAGAGAGGGCATTCTCAGTGGCCACGCCTAGGCTGTGGAACTCCCTCCCAATGGAGGCCCATCTACCCCCAGACATCCCCTCTTTCTGAAGATATTGTAAGACCTGGTTGTTCCGCCGGCCCTTCAAGGAGGGGGTGGAGAGGGTGGGGGTTGGGGGAAGGGTTTTTCCTGCCTTTAGTATTTTTAATATTTTAAATAGTTTTAGTATTTTAAATGGATTTTATATTATATTGTGATTATGTGTTATGTTGTTTGCCGCCCAGAGCTGCCAATGTGCAGGAGGGTGCAGGATATAAGTATTTGTAGTAAATAAATAATGAATAAATAATTATAGCCACCTAATCTACTCTTTGAAGATAGATGCTGATGTTATTCTTTCGACTTTGAGTCTGGTTCCTGAAACTACAGATAAAAGAAGAAGTTTGTATAAACAATTTTGTTCTTGTAATTTTCATCAGTTAGAGAAGGTCTGAAAACCTTTCAGGTTTCCATACTATCGTTTTGGAGCCATCTTGATATTACGTTCTATGTGGATTTTGCAGAGCCTTGCTTCTCATTATTCTAGAACTCCTATCTAGGAGTTAGTGTTAAAAAGAGGCAAATAAAGATAATGAGTGGGTGTTTCCCCTTTTACTAGAGTTTTGTTATCTTTGTTTGTTATCATCTCATCAGGCTTACTCTCCAATTATGTCTCTCATGAGCTACTTTTATGAATATGTACTTCCAGATTATTTTAATCTTACATTTTGAATTTTTCTAACACAAATAAAATTATACACTGGAATAGAAATACACAAATGTGGTATGTGCTAATTGTAGTAAACGTATGTTTGATTCCAGAACAGCGTAGGAGAAATTGTAAGAACATCTGTATGAACTGAGTAATAGCCTGTGTTCTTAAGTTACATATTGCATTCCTCCCTGCTCTCCTCCTCCAACCCCTCCACTTGCCCCCTGGACCTCATTCCTTCCCACCTCCTGACCTCCATTGCTTCCACTGTCACCCCTCCCCTCCTGCACATCATCAACCTCTCCATCTCAACCGACTCCTTTCCCTCTGCCTTTAAACACGCCACTATCTCCTCCATCCTCAACAAGTTCACTCTGGATCCCTTTGAACCCTCTAATTACCATCCTGTCTCACTCCTCCCTTTTTGGTTCCAAGATCCTTGAACGGGTTGTCTACTCCCGTTCCCTCGACCTCCTCTCTGTCAACTCCTCCCTTGACCCCCTCCAACCTGGCTTCCTCCCCCTTCACTCCACTGAAACAGCTCTGGCTAAGATCTCCATTGATCTTCTTGTGGCTAAATCCAACTGCCGTTATTCTTGTCCTCCTGGATCTCTCTGCTGCCTTCAACACTGTTGAGTGTTGACCACTCGCTTTTGCTTGATTCACTTCACTCCCTGGGATTCTGGGACTCTGTCCTAGACTAGTTCTCCTCCTACCTTTCTGACCACCCCTTCAATGTATCTCTTCCTAACTCCTCCCCCTCCTNTCATAAGTAATTTGTAAATCAGTCTAATCAAGATGTCTGAATTGTCTCACTTTTTCTAAATTATGTTACATTTCAAAACTTTTAACTCTGGCAAATCTGAACTAATCGAACTCAAACTAAATTAATACAACCTGGCCAAACTTAATTAATTTGAAATTCATTGATATTTGCCGAAGGCTACAAATTCAAATACTCATGAACCTAAACGAATTCTCTGATTTTATTCCTAAATTGAAAATCTTCCTTTTGTTTCAGCTGTACTTGATATGGAAAGAAATTCAGTATTATATTTACATCAATTTGACTTAGTTTATTTTTACTGAAATAGAATAACCAAGAGATATTGTCCTACATGAAAGGTATATATAAAAATGAGAACGGTATTACAGGGCAGGAATGCAGCAATGTCTGGACATCAATATTAGTTAAATAGTTTGGTGTATTAATGCTATCATGATGCCTCCAGCTGTTTATTGGAGGTAAACCATTATCACCTATAAGAGCAAGCTCCAGAAATGCAAATCAAACCAGGCACTCAGACCACTTAAACATTCAATTTAGAATGCATTATGACTGCAACACTGAGTAATATTACCTAATGACCTGATAAGTTTATTAGGTTACTTGAGATTAAAGGGGGGGGGGGGATGAAATGCAGTTTATGAGTTCAGTGAAATGGATACTGACCACATACATAATAATATAAGTGTTTTGTTGTGAATTCTCCTGGAAATGATCACAGTAAAGCATAAAGAATGCCCTTCCCTGGTCTTTTTTTTATGTGCTCCACATTTCTGAGCCACAAGTTTCTTCCCCTTCCATTCAGATTACAGTAAGAATCTGAATAATGAGAAAATGGGACTATCTGGTTGTCGCTTTTTTTTCTCAGACAAATAATTATTTCACCATTCTTTTGTCATTCTGCGGATAACAATGGATCAGCTCAGTGTAAATACTAGCGTATCAGTTACACAGCTGTTCAATTTGTATTTGCAATCTTGCCAAAAAGCCAAGATTTATGGAGGCGATCACTCACATAAGTATCACAGAGGGTGAGAGACAGACAGGCAGAGACTGTGTAGGGAGGTGTGGAGAAAGGAAGGCTAATCAAATTATCAAATAAATGTGAAGACACTTATTTGTTTCATCTCCTGAAATGTAAATGTCTGAGAATAACAGATTTATCAACTGGAAAATATTTCACGAGAAATATTTCAAGACTTTGTTTCATTTTAAATACATAACTGCCTGTTCTAAGCAAGTTGTTTTTTTCTATATCAGCATAATTCTTCACACTGAACAGTCATGATAGAGTTTCAAAAAATAAGATTAAAAATAAGGCCCCAAACCATGCACAAACATAACTTTACATACTGTGGTCACAATTGTGAAACTACTTACTTGCAAGTAATCCAGTTTAAACCAGTCTTACTAGCCGGGGTAAGTAGTACTTACCCTTAATTACTACTGTAAGTAAGTGATTCAAGCCTTGCAGGCTTTGGGTAAAAACAGATATGCCAGTGGCCCGCTTAGGCATGGTTTGGCCTGATGTAGACCAGGAGTCACTGGCATGACTGCTTTAGCACTGCCGGATGGTGGCCCACTTCTGCCCCAGAGCAGATAGGTGGCTAACCTAGGCTGTGTTCTTGGAAAATCTCTGAAGTCACAGCCTGGGCTAAGGGCTGGCCATTTGAGCTATAATGGGCCAGTATGGCTAGCATTTCTATGTGACACCACCATACCCACCGTGGGTTGGGGCTTGCTATGGTGGTCCATCACTGACCGCCATGGCTGTCCGTCATGGTGGGGGGCAGGGTGGTGGAAACAGGGCTTGGACAGGACTAGTGAACCACAGATTTCTTGTGCTCCCTATCCCCACCCTACCCAGGCTGTGTGGATGGTGGGACGGCTCTTCAGCCACAGGCATGTTAGTTTTGTACCCCAACCCAGTCTGGGCCATGTAGGCTGTGGTTTCTTGCCCAAGGCTAGGTTGGAAACCACACCATCTCCCACACATCTGTTTCTACCCTATTTCAGTAGCACCAAAGTGAATGAGATTACTTGCATCTTATAATTAAAGAAGTTTTATACAGGCTAATTATTTTGCCTGAGTTATCTACATATATTTCTCAGTTTCCATTAGAGCTCACTTTGAAAAGAATATTTCAATGGAAGTTTTCATTTTTGAACTGCTAACACAGAACATTTTGATGAGTTCTTTATGCTTTTGATTTTTCATCCTTCATCAGGGATGGAGAACTTTAGACCCAGTGGCCAAATGTGGCACATGACAAATTTTTATGTGGTCTTCTTCTGGTTCCTGGATCTGGCCCCTAGAACCAATTCTAACCCCCAAGAACTGGGAAAAAATGAACCCAGGATAAGGGAGCAGAGAATGAGATGAGGGTGTGCACACAAGGAGAAGAGACAGATCTATGGTACAGATCCGTGATCTGGAGCCTCCTTTTCTCGAGTGTGCCCATTTTGTACCCCCACCCCCTACTTTTACACAGCCCCAGGGTTTGTACTAATTTCCAAAGTGGCCCCTGGGAGGGAAAAGGTTTCTCACTACTATCCTAAGTCATGGGGGTCAATTGTTCTTTAGTTACTATCTACATTTAATCAGTACTGACTGAAAAAGGTTTACCATCAAGAACCCGGAAAAAAATAAAGCTAGAAAAGAAAAGAAAAAAAGCAGGAAACAAATGTCAATTCACTCTTTTAACATTTTTTTTTTTTGCAGAAAGAGTTGTATTTAATCAAATAGTGATGCCCCTATTTATAGTATTACATTTAGAAAGGGAAAAAAAGAGACCTTTTCTTGTCATGTTATCAGTTATCACTTATGTGGAGAATACCACCAGAAAAAGTACATGCCCCCTTGAAGTAGATGGGGCTTGCTCTAGCACAATGATTTGGGGATCTGTTTCTTATAAGTAAACACCCACATGCCACCCCACCCTCCTCGCACTTCAAGTGGAAAGTTTTCACCTTATGGACAGTTTCAAGTTAGTCAAGACTAAAGAAGAGTATCTCCAAAGGGAAGAACAGGAAGACACATGAAGTTTAGCATTGACAAATACAGAAAGCACATGTGAGAAGTAAACTGAACTACTGATCGATATCACTGGATTCTCTCTTAACCATACAGGAAGAAAGCCAATGGCAGGTACAGGGAGGACTAGGAGAAGAGAAAGTGTGTCATTATGGATAGTACATTATATAGGCTGCTTGACCACGTTACCTGGCCTGGCAAACTCCCGGTGTGGAAGCTCATAGCTGGGAATCTTCCACTTATCTCTGAACATGGGCACAGGGGTAAAAATATCATCAGGTGGGTCCTGCAACATTTTCTCTTATGAATGACAGGGCTCAAAATACAGAGAAAAGTGGAAGATTCCTAGCCATGAACTGTTCTGGGAGTTTTGCCGAGCCGGGTAACATGGTCAAGCAGCCTATTTAATGTGCAGGTGGGATAAAGGAAGCCTTTTGACAGCTATATCTTGTCCGGAGGCTCCGGCCATATGTTTCTGACTCTGACCTGGCCACCCTCATCCATGTGTTCATCACCTCGAATCTGGATTACTGCAAGACGCTCTACGTGGGGCTGCCCCTGATCATGGTTCGGAAGCTGCAACTGGTGCAGAATGTAGCGGCCCATCTTTTGACATGGACGGGCCATAGGGAGCACATAACACCAGTGCTCTGAGCTCTGCACTGGTTGCCTATAGAATTCTGAGTCCGATTCAAGGTGCTTGTTTTAACCTTTAAAGCACTATACGACTTGGGCCCCTCGTATCTGAGAGACCGCCTCACTCTTCGGGTCCTGGAGCAATTTTTGCGGTCTGCCGGGGGAACCTTCTTGGAGGTCCCCCGGGTTAGCCAGGGGGCCACAATGGAGAGGGTGTTCTCGATGGTCACACCACGGCTGTGGAACTCCCTCCCAGAGGAAGCTCGACTGGCCCCAAATCTGCTGGCCTTCTGCCGGCCCTGTAAGACCTGGCTGTTCATCCAGGCCTTCAGGGAAGGGAGTGGGTAGGGGTGGGGGAGATGGGTAGCGGGCGGTGGGCTGGGTTGGGTTAGGGAGGGGTTTGGTATGGGTTATTTTAATCTGGGGGTTTTAGATTGTTTTTAATTGTATTTTTAGTTATGTGTTTTTAAATGTTGTTAGCTGCCCCAATATACTTGTACCAGGAGGGGGCGGCATATAAATTTTAAAAATAAATAAATAAATAAATAAAAATAGTTATACATGCTGGAGTTAGTCCTTGACACTTTGAATTGGCAATGTTCCCAACACAACAGGATTTCCCGTCTAGTAAAAAATGGTCAGTTTTGATTCAGCACTACACCCCAGCAACAGAGGAGCAGGGTGCTGCTACACCCTGACCCTCATCCTGCACCCTTCCAATTTCATTAGTGGGCCACTTGAGCCAATGACAGATGTAGACCCCAGATGGAATCTTTAGGAGCAGAACGGTAGCAGACCTCCACCACTGGTTGGGAGAGTGCCACTGCTGGAGTTCCTGGGGATGGCATTCCCGCTTCACCTCTTCTCCCCCACCCCACAAACACTTCAGCAGGGGGAGGACGGCTGTTTCTGGTTTGGTAGCGCTGTGTGTGTGTGGGTGGAATTCAAGCCACCTTTCAAGGGTGTGTGGTTTTTCCCTTCCTTTAGCAGTTTTATTCATTGCTATCAGCAGCTTTCACACACAGTTTTGTGGGTTGCAGCCTTAAGGGACCACATCATTCTTATTGTTCTGTAAAGCACCAGGTACACAGCTGGTGCTACACAAATTATTATTATTATTATTATTATTATTATTATTATTATTAATAATAATAATAATAATAATAATAATAATGAGGAGGCAGCGGCGGCGGCAGTGGTGGCGGTGGCCTTTCCAGACCAGATACCTTAATATTCTGCAAATTCCAAAGTTTTCTGAAGACTTCGTTTCATCCCTAGTACATAGGTAATGAGATCATCTGAATTTACATTATAGGGCATTATTATTAATTTCTTTTTTTAGGTACAGATATAAAACCTTCAGGGCATAAACCAACTCTCTAACTTCTTGAGAA
>QEPC01013456.1:1251927-1268002 GCA_003113815.1 Sphenodon punctatus | reverse complement strand
GCCACCGATGTTAGTTCTTTTTCGGTGGCTGCCCCTATGCTGTGGAATTCGCTCCCAGAGGAGACTCGGTTGACTCCCACTCTCCTGCTGTTTTGACATGTATGTAAGACCTGGCTGTTCTGTCAGGCTTTTGGCGAGGGGTAGGGGTGGGGTGTTTTCCCCACATATATTTAATTTTTTAATTGTTTTTAAATTTTTTCTATTGTTTTTATTGAATGTTGCTCGCCACCTCGGGGCGGGATATACATTTAAAATAAATAGATAATAATAATTTTTAAAAATCTTCTAGTTGATACTGTTACTGTAAATGGAATAAGAGTGCCATTCTTAGGCACTGCATTGGTTTAATTACCTTTGGTTAATGATGAGTGAAAACCAAATCTTTATCTGTTCTTAGAAATTTCAGCATCCTTTGATACTGCTGACTACAAAGTATTGCAAAATCATTTGCAGTTCTTGTCAGGGGAGTGTGGAGTCATCCACAAGTGCTCCTGATGTAAGTTATTGGAACCTAGAAAAGGGACTTGAATGATAAATCTTATGCCTTGAAGATTGCCATGATGTCTGCTAAGTGCCATCTGGTGGAAATCTTCCTGTGTGGGGAATAGCTTATTAATTCCTGGCTGTCTGCACCCAGAGTTAGAATCATTAGTTGCCCACTGTGAGTTTGGGGTTCAGGAGGCCCGGGCTTGTCTGTTTTGCTTGGATCAACTTCAGTTCGTCTCGCCCTCTGATGTAGAGGCTGTGCTTGGAGTGGTACAGGCAACCAATTGTGAATCCACATGCCTACTGACTGATAAAACCTAGCTGGGAGACATTGGGGCCATTTCTGGCTGGGGTAATCAATGCATCCATTCAGGAGGGCAGGGTGCCTGACAGCCTCAAAACTGCAATCATCTATCCCCTGCTCAAGAAATTATCTCTTGATGTTGACTTCTCAGCCAGCGACTGTCCTGTCTCGAAACTTCCCTTGCAGCTCTAGGTGCATCTTGATGCTGTTGGTTTCATGACCCATGTCAGTTGGATTTTTGTCCTCGGTATGGCACTAAGACTGTGCTTGTGGCCTTGACTGAAGACCTTTGCTTAGCACGGGATATTGTACACTATTCATTTTGTTAAATCTTTCAGTGGCCTTTGATATAGTTGATCTTGGGTTGTTATTGACATGGCTGGAGGACCTGTCAGTGGAGTGTGGGACCTCTCTTGAGTGACTCCACTCATTCCTGCATGGGAGAACCCAGATAGAGGTGATGGGTGATGGCTTATCATCCCCCCCAGGGGTTTTATTGTGGGGTTTCTCAGGGTTCCATCTTGTCCCCACTCCTGTTCACTGTATCTGAGATCCCTGGATGAGATTTGTTAGGAGACTTGGAGTGAAGTGCCATCAGTATGCTGATGACACCTAACACTATCTCTCTTTTTCATATGATCCACACCCTGCAGTCTTGGTGCTTACCAGGTGCCTTATTGCCATTTGGGACTGGATGCAGGTCAGTCTATTGAAGCTGAATTTGGACAAGACTGAGGTGATTATGGTTGTCTGGCCATGTGACCTGAGGGGTGTAGGGAGAGGGACCCCTGTTATTTATGAGCAGTGGTGTAGTGGTAATTTTAAAAGTGCAGGAACTCTTTATGAGAGGCCCCTGAAGTCTCAAAGGCTTCTGGGCGGGTGGCGAGGGGAGTGCAGGCAAAGTGCCAGAACTCTGTTCCCCTGTGTTCCTACTCCACTACACCACTGTTGATGAGGTCCTGCCTCCTCTGATCACTTAGGTTTGTAGCCTTGGATTGCTCTTGGATCCGCTGCTGTGCCTGGATGCAGCAGTAGGGATGTGCGAATGCGGTTTGGATGTTCGGAGTTTGGGCCAAACTCGGCTTGTTTGGATGACCAAACCGAACGTCTGAACTGAACGTTCAAACGGCAGAACAGTTTGGAAAAGTTCAGATGAATTTGGGGGTGGGGAAAACGTGAACTTTGGGTGGGAAAAACGTGTCTGGAAGGGGGAGGTAGCTGAGGAGCAGACTTCCTGGCACCAGGGGTGGTTTCAGGGCCAAATGATACCGATACCAGGAAAAAAATCGGTTTCGGTATCAATAGCACTATAGAGTTCGAACCAAACTGCCAAACTGAACAACCGAACCCAAACTCGGGTTTCGAACCAAACGACCGAATGTCTGACCATCCGAACCTTGTTCTGTTCGCACATCCCTATGCATCAGTAGGCAGAAGTGCTTTTTGACAGCTTCATCTAGTGAAAAGACTGTGAAAGTTTTTGTCAGACTTGGATTTGCCCACTGTTATCCATGCCTTTGTAACCTTGAGGCTAGACTACTGCAATGGGCTTTATGTGGAGTTGCCCTTGATGACTGTTTGGAAACTGCAGTTGGTGCAGAATGTGGCGACCCGCCTTCTCTTGGAGGTCAGTTGCCAGGAGTACATTATATAGGTGCTGCCAGTAGCTTTCCAGGCACAATTTTAGGTGCTGGTTTGGACCTATAAAGTCTTAAACAGATTGGGCACCTGGTATGTGAAAGAAGGCCTTTTCCATTATGTTCCATTGCAACCTCTAAGGTTGACCTAGGGCACCCTCATGCAAGTACCAACTGCCTTTGAGGTTTGTACAGCAAGAGCACACATGGCAGCATGTTCTTGATGGCAGCTCCACAATAATGGAACTCCCTCCCCTTGGAGATCAACCTAAGCCCAAGCCTGCTCATCTTTTGTAAGAGATGTAAGACCTTCCTGTATGGCCAGGTGTTTGGCAGGCAGGCATAGGGTTGGCTGGGATTTGGAGAGAGTTGGAGGGGAGGGAGGTTTAGGAGTTTTAAACTGCTTTCCTAAGCTTATTTATATATGTTTTTATGTTTATATGTTTTTTATATATATTTTTGTAAGCGGCCCTGAGCCTTTGTGGGAAGGTCAGGGTAAAATTTTGCATAAATAAAGAAATAAGTAAATAGCATTTTATGTGTGAGATACTACGGTGCTCAATCTTCTCTCCAAAGTGGGACGTGGCATACAGACTGTTGTGGGGAGATGATAATCAGAATGGGTTCTGGATCTTCAGTAGTTCTTTCTTTACATTTAAAAATGTAAATAAATATGCAAAAATACAACACAGTATAGAATAGAGGCACTGCATTTTCCCTCCAGAAAAAATGAACAGTAAAATGCATGCCAAAAGTCTGAAAGATGAAAGCCTGTATTTACTGATTATTTGTCATTTAAGTTTATTTAGAGTCATGATGACAAATTGAAACTGCAGTGCATATGATGGGGTAAAAAAATCTTATTAATGCAAAACCAACAAAGCTGCAATGCCATCAGGAAGCTAAACATAATGATGCTATTGGCAGAGAAATTGAACTCTTCAAGCATAAGAAGACAATTTTATTTAAACTCTCCCTATGAAAACCACTGTCTTCAAGAATGTATACATAGATGACTAGTGTCCTTGAAACTCCCTACTGTTATGCACTACAAATTTGTAAAGTCACGAAACCATATTAAATTGCAGAGGAAATTTTCAAAGTGGTCTGCATTGAAATAGTTTAAATAATGTGTGATGTGCAAGCTAATGGGGTAAAACCTTAAAAGTATTTGTCTTTGTAATGAGACTGCTAAATGGATAATTGATTAAATGGCTGGGAACTGTGAGGACAGTGGGAGATTCCTATTTCACACCTCAAATCCTCCATATTTTGAATTCACTTTAAAGCAACTATTTCTGAAGAGCCATTACTGCTGTTTTATGTTTTGGATGTTGTTAGGAGCCCGTTTTAACCATGTTTGAGGAAGAGAATTGTAAAATGTTGCATATGCTTCTTGTGCTATAGTTACCCTTTTCAACAGAGGGGTGAGGCCACATGAGACGTTTTCCCACTTTGAGCAGAGTTACTATTGGGCATCCTTATCCCACAATGAAACCAGATGTTCACCCAATTCCACCCTAGGGAGGGTGGCCAGCTGCTATGTGATGCATCTACTGGAGAAGGCTGGTAACACATCACATGTTACTGCTGCCCAACCCCCACCAAGGTTGCCTAATGTGGGATAATGAGCAATTTTCCATGTGGCTGGGCCCGTGCAGCCCCACCCTGCGCCATAGCGCAGCAGGTGCAATTTGCCATTCCTGTGTGTCCATGTCACGGCCGGGGTATGGTGGGTGGGTTGGGGCCAGGTGCCTGCACATGTGGACAGCTCAATGGCCTTCCCTGGGACGTGGCAGGACTTGGGACAGTGGCCCACCTGCCCAGTTTCCCCATAGTGGGGCTGATCGTTAGGACTCTTCTTGCCACTGACACAAAGTGTGGAGGCTGTGTTCACCCGCCCCAGGGCAGGTGATTGGGCCCACCCTGTCTCATGTGCCTACCCTGTCTCATGTTTTTTGCAATAACACATCAATATGGTGGCATAAAAATGATGTTACAGAACCAAAGATGAAAATATTTAGATAAAGAGTACTAGCTTTCTACTGAAAGCTAGAAAAAAAACACATTGTTTTTCTAGTGTCAATAGGCTTTCTTACACTTTTCCTGAAGGTCCCTTAGTCCAATTTTCCTCACAAGCTAGGAAATACATATTCTTCTTTGGAATTTCTTTCCCAATGGCAAAATTAAAATAGATTCTCACAAATCCATTTAAATCTAAACTAATAATATTTAGTTTAATATTTAAAACTAAACTGTGCAATTAGAAAACATGTTGTAAGGAGCAATCATATTTTCAGGGTCTTGAAGTGGGTTGTCTGATCTCTAATTTATTATTTTTGTGACTCAGGGCGTTTTTAAACATGCACTTGGATCAGGCGCGGGAGCGGCGAAACAGCCACAGCGCTGTTTTAGATTAACCGAAAGCGGAAGTTGTGCATGTGATCCGGGGCCGCGCATTCTTTTCCGGCCGCGTATGTCCCCCCAGAGAAATCAGGCCGGTTCGATCGCAGTCGCCAAAGAATGCACGGCCCCGGATCACGCACACAACTTCCGCTTCCAGTTCGTCTAAAACAGCGCCGCAGCTGTTTCGCCGCTCCCGCGCCTGATCCCCGCTGCACGTCTAAAAGCGGCCCCAGTCTATACCCAATATTTCTAAGTGGGATGTAATCTGGTTGCAAAATCAAAGCATTGAACTCAGAATTTCTGGGTTTATTTCCTGACATTATTGTTTGATTTTCTGTAGAATGTTCTGCAGGGATGCTTAACCTTTATTTTGGTGTTTTTAAATGAGTAAGGCAATGGAGGAGAGTCAGGGTTCCGTAGCCACAGAGTGGCTCTAAGGCAGAGCATCCACACAAGTGGAATGTATGTGTGTTTGGGGGGATTCAAACAGGCAGTTCCCAACATGGCTACTGCGGCCACAGAAGCAGTCCCCATGCCACTCCCCCTGTTGCAGACCCCGAGGGAGGGGGAAATGTGACAGGCTGGCTTTTACAAGTAACATGAACCTGAGTTCCTCAGCCATCCTGGCCAGTTCTTGTGGCTTGCAACAGTTTCTTCCCCCACCCACAATGCCTATGAGCCACCGACCTGTTGGTTGGTGTGGCTGGCTGCCACCGTTCATATGGGTAGGGACTCCGTGGCCACCTTTTAGCATGGAGCTATTCAGCTTGCCCTGCACAGAGCACTCCAGATTTCCTGGAAGTGCTCAATGCATAATCATAAGTTTGTTTGTGTGCTCTGTGGCTCATGGGAGCTAGCATCTGGCCACTCCACCTTAAGACAGATGGTTGGATTTGTGGCTCCTGGATGACCACGGGGGAAGCATGTCATCTAAAAACACCCATTGTTTCTGGTTTCCTGTCCGTGAAGTGAGGTTAATAATATCCATCTATCTCAAGGGGCATTGAGAAAATTCAGTTATTAAATTCTGTAAAATATTAATTTTCAAGTGCAGACTTTTGAGTGGTTAGAAAAAGTGCTAGAAGCATATGTGTAGCAATGAATACATTAGATGATAGTTCCATAAATAGCTAGTATCCAAGTTCCTCAAGGCCCAGAAGCATAACCTCAGATGGTCAAGAGTGGGAGAGTAAATAACAGGGAATGGATCCTTCCATAGATCTTTGAACTGCACAATATATGATGGCCCTGCACACTTCCTGAATCCATAACTGATGTTCCCCATCAATTTTTTTCTTGTGACTTTATAGAACTTTATGTAAATAGAAAAGAGTAGCATTTCAGTATTTGATTTAAAATTGTTCCTCTTCCCCCATTGCCTCCTTTCATATTTATTATTATTATTATTATTATTATTATTATGCAATTGATTTGCATTTTCATTACACATGAAACTCGATCTTTGGTTTTATTCTGAATTTACAGGGGATTCTGTTCCCCATTTCTGAGTTCCAAATTTCTGAGTTCCAGGAAAACTTTGGAAACCTCAGTCAAGTAATAGAGAGACCATTATGCATCTGTCCATAGTGACCCAATATTTCTGTTCTCACCCCCTCTCTTATCAGGTGATAGGCAGAGACCAAGCTTTGCTGTTAGTAACCTTATATTCCTGTTATTAACCTCACTGAATAGGCAATCCGAGTACTCAGATCAAGTTCTAAAATTCCGAGTACCCTGACCGGGTACTTGGTCGGTACTCAGAACTTTTGCCGAGTACCTGGAAATCAGAACTCCAGATTGGACCTTGAAACTTGGAAACACTTTAATTAAACCCACATTTAGGGTAAATAAAATACAATGGGGGGCTTGACCAGAAGTGCAATAGATAAGCTTCACCTTCCCTAAAGAGGTGAATGTCCAAAGGATAGATTGTAAGAACAGTGTTAGCAGGTTGAGGACAACTATTTGCATGCAAGAGGCTAGAGTCAGCTCTAATTTGCATTCAACCACAAATAGCCCCTTGCATGCAAATTAATGGTTCAGATACATGCTGGGGAGGAAAGGGGCAATTTGTAAGCTATTGTTAAGCAATTTTCAGCTCCCTGGACAATATATAATCTGTTTCCCTAGGGAAACAAGGGTTCATGACAATAGAAAAACAAAACAGTAAAAACTGGAGCTGTTGTTGAATTTTTGGGTCACTCACGAATCACCATGGCCTTAAAAGATGTTGCACATGTTGCCCTCAACTTGTTAACACTATTTTTATAATCTGTCATTTGGAAATTCACTTCTTTAGGGAAGGTGAAGCTTAGCTATTGTATTTCCATCAAGCTTTCTATTGTGTTTTCCCTAAATGTGGGTTTAATTAAAGTGTTTCCATTCCAATTCCAAAGTTTGGTCTGGAGCTCTGATTTCCAGATACATGGAAAAAAGTTCGGCATACCAACTGAGTACCAGGTCATGGTACTTGGAACTTGATCTGAGTACTCAGATTGCCTGTTCGGTGCAGCCCTAGTTTTCATAAAGTTGCAGTGTTTATGCACTTTCATTATTATTATTATTATTATTATTATTATTTCGGTCTGGGATAAAATTACATCATAACAATCCTTCCAAAATAGTTATTTTTAATTAGTACTAGTAGATATATTAATATACCCATGGCTCTATCTCAGCTAAACAACTCTATAATAATCAGTAATGAAAAATCCGTATACCATGTTTCCCTGATATATACATATCCCAATAAAAAATTGGTGTGTGTGATATAATAATACATGAATATCCAAATAATACATTAATATCCAAATGTATGGAAGGATTAATATGTAAACTTTGTGAGTACATGCTGTATTAATATTTTTGGAGAGATCTAATCTCTAGATTTCAACACTGCATTTTTAATTGCATTAAGAAACTTGCAATTTCTTCCTATTGTAACAGATGGCAGTGACAAAAGTGAGTGTGGTGCATGCCTTCTGAATAGATTATCTTAATTCATATTGTATAAAGAAACCTTTTATAAATAGCAGTAGCTGTCAGACGTAAACAGATTTTAAAAGAACATTTGATCTTTATTTAGAGCTCAAGATGGATAACTATAGTTTTCTAATTTACCTTCCCTTGCTTTTTTAAATTTATACTCATACAATTTTCTTGTTACTTCCTAAATAAAGATGTATTGTTTTTGTCAGTCTAATTTTGCATACTGAGATTATTTGTGAGTTTCATGCAGGAACTGGCTAATTGTTTTCAAAATATTTATTGCTTTTACTTTTGAAAACATGTTTGTAGATGGTAAAAGAGGAGGAAGTTTTATGCAAGCCATCTCTTTTTTTTGGTTAATGTTTAGAAATACAAGGAAATTGGGATTTCCTTGCAGCTCTATGCTGTGAGGGAAGAGAACCGTGTGTGGGCAGACTGTGGTCTGCGGTGGCGATATCTGTTTAAACCTCTCTCTGCCAGAGCAGACTGGGGTTCCCCCCCACAAGAATGGACCTGGGGGTGACCACCCCTGAATCTGTCTAAAAACACCCTGTGTGTGGTCTGCTAATGTGCTGGGTTTTGTATATATTTTGAATCCTAACGTTTTGAGTACAATTTTGGCAGCGTGGTTTAAATTAGGGCTATATCTAACATTCCTTCTGTGTACTTTGGCTGAATTCCAAAATTCCGAGTACTTGTCGACCCTTCGCCGCTGTTTCCGAAGTTTTGAAATTCGGACTCGGAATTCTGGACCTCGGAAAACTGTGGAAACTTCTGAACTATTTGGTACCAGGTTGATGCCTCAGCAGAAATTCACCCCAAGAGGGTGAGGGGGTGCCTCATGGCATTCTGGCCTCATGGTGCAAAGCAGCTGGCAGAACAGTAGAAGTTAAACTTTACAGTTAGGCTCTGCTGTGCCATGCCACAGCCTAGACAACAGACACAACCCTGCAAAACAGTGGAGAAATATATCCCACAAAAATCCAGCAACACCAGAAGTCACAAAATTAAGAAACCAGACATTCACAGTCCCCCTCAGGGGCACCCTCTTGGCATTGCATTGGTACTATGGCATTGGTAACTTGAACAGACCAGGAAAAGGGAAATGGAGCCAGGCAGAGATATCCCAGTCTGGCCTCATGTTGCCAAGCAGCTGGCAGAACAATAGAAGTTACACTTTACAATTAGACTCTGCTGTGCCATGGCACAGCCTAGACAACACATACAACCCCTAAAAACAGTGTGCAACTGCATGGAGAAATAAATCCCACCAAAAACCAGCAATCCCAGCAGTCAACAAATTAAGAAAACAGACATTCACACCCTTCCCATGGCACCATGTTGAGATGGCACTGGTACTGTGGCACTGGTAACTTGGTCCAGGTAAGGGGAAGTGGAGACAGGCATAGAGATCCCAGCCTGGCCTCATGGTGCCAAACAGCTGGCAGAAAAGTAGAAGTTACACTTTACAATTAGGCTCTGCTGTGCCATGCGGCAGCCACAGCCTTGGTAAAAAAACAAAAAGTAAGAAGACAACACACAAAACCTCCCAAAACAGTGTCAAACTTCATGGAAAAATAAAATTGCCACCAAAATCCAACCAGCCCACCCAGCAGACAAAATTATAACAACACCCACAAAAAAGAAACCAGACATTCACACACACACACCATGCCTGGGGCACTCTCTAGTCTTGGCATGGCATTGGTATGTGGCACTGGTAACTTCAACAGACCAGTCAAGGGGAAGTGGAGCCAGACAGAGAGATACCTCTGGCCTAATGGTGCCAAGGTACAAGCAAGCAGCAGGCAGAACTAGAAGCAATGTGGCACCCAATTATTTATTTATTATTATCATTATTATTATTATTATTATTATTAATTTATTTATGTATAACCTCCATACCACAGCATTCGCCCTGTTGACAGGCCAGGCCAGGCCAAACCATTCCAGGCCAGCCCCACCCACCCACCCCCCGCCAGTCAATTACTTACAGATCCAGCACTGTAGCACACAACCAAATTAACCAAAGAGAATGGAAAATGACTGAAGCCAAATTTATTTTGCCCTACCAGCCAATAAAAACTTGCACTCTGGCTTACCATCACTCAACTTTCTATCCCACCCCTCCTGCTCCAAGCAGCCCAGGACAACTTATAACAATTAAAACACATCAAATTAATAAGAACAAACAATACATTAAAAGAGAAGGAACAAAATAATTCCCATCCCACCCTACAACCCATCTCCCTTGCCAAAAGCCAGGCGTCACCATCAAATTTTACACATATGGCGGAAGGAAGGGACATCCGGGGCCACAGCTTAGGCGCAGCCACCAAGTAAGAACTCTCCATAGGGGTCCCCTGGGCCACACGGGGGACCTTGAGTAGGACACTCCCAGCGGACCACAGAGGCTGCTCCAGAGCATGGAGAGCAAGGCGATCCTACAGGTAAGTCAGCCCAAGGTGGTATAAGGCTTTAAAGGTCAACACCAACACCTTGAATCGGATCCGTAAGACTATAGGCAGTCAGTGCAGAGCCCAGAGCACCGGTGTACTGTGCTTATAGCGACCTGTTCCCGTAAGGAGATGGGCCGCTGCATTCTGCACTAGCTGCAGTCTCTGGACCATCACCATGGATAGTCCCATGTAGAGCACATTGCAATAGTCCAATCTCAAGGTAATGAAATCATGGATGATAGTGACCAGGTCACTATCTGAAATATATAGCCAAAGCCATCACACCAGATGTAATTGGTGAAATGCATTCCTCACCACAGCCCCCACCTGGGAATCCAGGCACAGCTGCGGATCGAGGAGCATGCCCAGACTGCGAACCTGGGAAACCAGTGGAGGGTGAATCCCATCAATAATGGGAGCCGCCACATCCACTGCATTTCCCACTACCATCACCTTCATCTTGTCAGGATTCAACTTCAGTCAGCTCGCCCTCATCCAGTCTCCAAACAGCTGCCAGACATCGGGTAAGCAATGAGACTGCCGGGTCTGGGCCGACTGAAAACAAGAGGTAGAGTTGGGTGTCATCAGCATATTGGTGACACCGCACCCCATACCATTTCACAACCTCGCCAAGTGACTGCATATACATATTGAACAGGAGTGGGGACAGAATGGAACCTTGCAGGACTCCACACGTGAGGTCTTGTGGAGATGAAAAAGTCTCCAGGCACCACACACTGAGTCCTCCTGGCTAGGAAGGAGTAGAACCAATGAAGAATGACCCTACACATTCCAGCTCAATCCTGCAAGTGAGTCACCAACATCTCATAGTCAATGGTATCAAAAGCTGTCAACAGATGTAACAAAATTAGCAAGGTCATTCAACTCTGATCTAATTCATGACGAAGGTCATCAACCAAGGCCACAAGCGCAATCTCAGTGCCATAACCTGGATGAAAGCCGGACTGCGAAATGTCCAGCTAACAAGTGCGGTCTAGATGCCCCTGCAGTTGCTGGGCAACAACCCGCTCAATAACCTTCCCTAAAAAGGGAAGGTTAGATATCAGTAGATAACTGGTGAGGGAATCAATGTCAAGTGATGTTTTTGTTATCAGAGAACACACACCCATGTCTTTGAGGCAGCTCGGCACTCTGCCCTCTCAAAGGGAGGCATTGATCACGCCCGCCAGCAACAGTGCCACCGTCTCCATTCTGGCCTTAACCATCTAGGATGGGCATGGGTCAAGTTCACAAAAGGTGGCCCTCACAGCCCCAAGAACATACCCACACCTCAGTGGATGACACCAACTGGAATTGATCCCATGAAACTGGACAAGGTGGGGCTTCTGTAACCTTGGGTTCACCCATTGCAATAAGTGCGGCATTGAAGTTGTGGTGAATCTGAGATATTTTCTCCACAAAACAATCAACAAACATATCACAGCAGGCACTGGATGACTCCGGTTCCAGGAGGAGAGAGGGAGAACTGACCAACCCCCTCAACACCCACAAAAGCTCCACTGGACAAGATTTTGCAGAGGCTATACAGACAGCAAAAAACTCCATTTTTTGCTGCCCTTACAGCATAGGCACATAAACTGGCTCTATGTTGCAATCTGTCAGCTTCAGCACATGAGCCATGCCACCGCTATTCCAACTGCTGCCCTTCCCACTTCAGCAACCTCAGACCCTCATTAAACCATGGAAGTCTGAGAAGCCGTCGCCAAGGAAATGGATGCCTTGGAGACGTCCGGTCCATGGCCTCCATCAGTAAAGTGTTCCATAAAGTCACGAGGTCATTGCGGGATTGGTCATTGAGATAAGATGGTAACTGCCCAAGAGCCTTCTGGAACCTCTCGGGTTCCATTAGTCTCCGGTGGTGAACCATCTAAATTGGTTCTACATGCCCCCAGGGGCAGACATGCACCAGGAGATATGCTTGCAGGAGGTAATGATCTGTCCATGACAAGGACTCTGCTAACACATCCTCTATCAATGAATCCCCTGCCTCAAAGCTGGTGCAAAAATGCAGGTCCAAGGTATGTCCTCCATCATGCACTGGGCCATTGACAATTTGAGATAGGCCCATGGAAGTCATGAACTCATGCGCCACACCACCGATAATGGCGTCAGCATTTATGTTGACTAATGTCTTCGGGAAGCGCAACACCATGTCCGACACCAGCTCTGTCAGAGTGTGTAGGGATGCTGCCAAACATATAGGTGCACCGTATACTAGCTGCATCCCCAGTCTGTCTCCTGCCAAATCAAACACAAGATGGAGGCCCTCTACCGCTGCTATGGCATACACTGGATACCTCCTGACAGACCACAAATTCTTCAAAATAATGGCTACACCACACACACACATCCTTCTGACTGAGGCTGATGCTGCACTGAGTACCCAGTCGGAATGAAGTCAGCCAAAACAGGCCCTGTTTCATCATCCACCTGGGTCTCCATAATGTACATTTTTAAAAAAGAATTTTTATTTATTTACTCAATTTATACCCTGCTCCTCCTGGAAAACAGCTCGGGGTGGCTTCCAACAATAAAACACATATAAAAATAGATAAAACAATTTAAAAACACATCAAAAATACAAAATCAAATATTAAAACAGGGCCTGGGAAAACTTTAAAACACATAAATAGGGTGGGGGAGATAAAACCCACTAACCCACCCACCCACCTCTCCTCAAAGGCCTTGGCGAACAGCTAGGTTTTACATCTTCGCCAGAATGTCAAAAGGCTTGGGGCCAGGAGAGCCTCCTCCGGGAGGGAGTTCCAAAGTCGTGGCCTGGCCAGCGAGAATGCCCTCTCCATTGTTGCCCCCCGCTTAACATGGGGGACCTCCAAGAAGGCACCCCCGGCAGACAGAAGGAGCCACTCTGGGGCAGTGGTGAGGCAGTCCCTGAGGTATGAGGTGCCGAGACCGTGAAGGGCCTTGTAAATCAATACCAACACCTTGAACCTGGCTTGGCACGCTTTTGGCAACCAGTGCAGAGCCCAGAGCACAGGTGTTATGTGCTCCAGACGAACTGTCCCCGAAAGGAGATGGGCCGCCGCATTCTGCACTAGCTACAGCCTCCGAATCAGGCACAAGGGGAAGCCCCACGTAGAGCGCGTTGCAGTAGTCCAGCCTCAAGGTGATGAAGGCATGGATGAGGGAGGCGAGGTCTGGGTCGGAGACGAAGAGACGCAGCCTCTGTACCAGATGCAACTGGCGAAAGGCAGCCTTTGTGATTTCCTCCACCTGCCACTCCAGACGGAGATCTGCATCCAGTACCACCCCCAAACTCCGGACCTGCTGAACTATAGGAGGGCACACACCCCAATAAGGGGGCCCACTACCTCTGTCGCTCTCCCCACCAACATCACCTCCATCTTATCGGGGTTGAGCTTCAGTCTGCTCTGTCACATTCATTCAGCCACGGCCTCCAAACACTGGGATAGCACCAAGAAAGCAGGGTCTGGGTCCATTGAAAAAGAGAGGTACAGCTGAGTATCATCAGCATATTGGTGACATCGCACTCCGAACCCTCTCACGACCTCCACCAGGGGCTGCATATATACATTGAATAATAATGGAGACAGAATGGAACCCTGAGGAACGCCACATGATAAAGCACAGGGGAAAGATGTGTCATCCCCCTGCACCACCTGCTGGCTTCTCCCCAAGAGGAATGAATGGAACCATTCAAGAACAGTCCCATCCAGACCCCCCAGGTCACGCAGCTGTCTCAACAGCAGTCCATGGTATCAAAAGCGGCCGAGAGATCTAGCAGGATGAGAAATGTTGAACTTCCTGAATCCATCTCCCGGCGGAGATCGTTGACCAAGGCCACCAATGCCGTCTCAGTGCCATAGCCAGGGCGGAACCCAGATTGAAATGGGTCCAGGAAACCAATGCCATCTAGATGCACCTGGAGCTGGATTGCCACCGCCCGCTCAATAACCTTCCCTAAAAAGGGAAGATTAGAGACAGGTCGGTAACTGGTGAGTGCATCCACGTCTAAAGATGGTTTCTTCAGCAGGGGGTGCACCACAGCCTCCTTGAGACTGGGCGACAACCTCCTCTGCTGCAAAGACACATTCACTACCCTCGCCAGCACCGTCCCCAATGTCTCCCTGGAGGCTTTCACCAGCCAGGACGGGCATGGAGCAAGTTCGCAACAGGTGTCCCTCACAGATCCCAAGACATCCACTGCATCAGCTGGCATCACTTCCTGAAATTCCCCCCACAAAGATGGACCAGACGGGGCCTCCAACACCTCGCACTCTCTACCTACTGCCCTTAATCCAGCATCAAAGTCGCACTGAATCCAAGCGATCTTGTCTGCGAAGTAGGTGTCAAACTCCTCACAGCGGGCCTGGGACAAGTCCCCTTCCAGGTGGAGCGAGACCGGACTAACCAGCCCCCACACCACCCAAAACAGCTCCACCGGGTGTGACTTTGCAGACGCTATGAGGACAGCAAGGAACTCCTTCCTCGCTGTCCTCACAGTCTCAACATAGGACCGCAAATGGGCCCTATGGAGAAGTCGGTGGGAGTCAGAGCTCTAGCCTCCTGCCTACTTGTTTCATACACCGCAGCCCCTCAGTAAACCAAGGGGCCCTGTGGTGACGAAACCGAGGCAGAGGTCATCTCGGAGCCACCCTGTCAATGGCCTCCTCCAGCAAGATGTTCCAATACTGGACCAGCTTATCGACCGAGTGACCATCCAGGTTCAAGGTTAACTCCCTCAGGACTTCTTGGAACCGCTGGGGTTCCATCAGCCTCCGAGGGTGGACCATCCTAACTGGTCCTTTTCCCTTCTGGAGGGGGTGCACGGAGAGACTGGCCTGAAGGAGGTAATGGTCCGTCCATGACAAGGGCACTGCTGTAACCTCCCCCACAACTGGACCCCCCGCCTCAAAGCCAGAACTGAAGATCAGGTCGAGTATGTGCCCCCCATGTGGGTTGGATAGATAACCTCCTGGGACAAATCCATAGTTGCCATGGCAGCCCTGAATTCTCGCTCCGCCCTGACAAGGCCGGTATCAGTGTGGATGTTGAAGTCCCCCAGAACCAAGATCCTAGAGGAGCCCAGCACCACCTCCGAGGCCAGCTCTGCCAGAGCGGTCAGGGATGCTGCCGGACAAGAGGGGGCCCGGTATACCAGCAGTACCCCTAGCTTGCCCACAGCCAAATCGAACACCACATGAAGGGCCTCAATGCCCACAATCTCCTGAACTGGAAACCTCCTAACAGGCCAGTCCTCTCTAAAAATAATTGATACACCACCTCCCCAGCCACCCGTGCGGGGCTGATGCTGCACGGCATACCCAGCCAGATCGAGATCAGTCAAAGTTGGACCGGCCAACTCATCCAGCCAGGTCTCTGTGATACATGCGAGGTCCACGGCTCCATCCGAGATTATATCCCGGACAATTGGGGCCTTGTTGACCACAGACCTTGCATTTAACAACAGCAGCCCCCCATGAGTGGACCTTGGACCCAGCTCCTCCCCCACCCCCAGTGGGAGTATGGCAACCTGCACCTCCCTCAGGCACCTCGGTCCCCTAGGGGACCGGGCCATCCAACCCCATGGACCATACCGTTCATGCCCCAGAACCACCCCTATAGCCGCCCCCTCCCCACCGTCCACCACACCCCAGTCCCCAAAACCTGGCTGCTCGCCCTGTGCCCTTCCCTCCCCCCAGCCCCTATGACCTCCCTCCCACCCACCCCCCAACCACCCTACTACCACCCGCCCGACTCCCCTCTCTCACTGGGTACGGGCACCTCCCCCC
>QEPC01013456.1:1239602-1251689 GCA_003113815.1 Sphenodon punctatus | reverse complement strand
CTTCCCGGCTGCTCCGTCCAAATGGCGAGGGAGATCCCCATCCCTACAACTCCCCCATCACACCCACTCTCACAGGACCCGATCTCACATCTCCACCACCCCCCACTGGGGCTAAAAAGGTCCCCCCCCCCATAACCATCTCCCTCTCCGACCCCCCTCACACAAGGGCAAGAGAAAATCCCAACCTCCCAACAACATAACACACCCCAACCCTAAAAACATAACCTCCCCTAACAAGTCTTTCCTCAATAAATAACCAAAACCACTAGCAACCCCCCACGGTCCCACTAAGTGCCTCACCTAAGGGCCCTTTGCCACAGCCCTTTAGTGCGTTGCTGGGTCGCAAGCTGCAAATATCCCCCCCCCCCCGCAGTTCCAGAAATCCTAAGGTGAAGACTTCCCTGGCCCCTCCCCTTCTCCAAGGAGGTAATTGCCCAAGAAATACAAGAAAGTTTCCCGAGTTCCAAGCATGTAGCTGAAGTAGCATTCAAAACGTTTATTCAGTATCTAATAAGTGGTGATGGTAGCCAGTGGAATAAAATGACTAAGCTAAAAGTACTAATGGGGAGCTGAACAGCTAAAGAAATAAAAGTTAGGTCTGAATCTGAAGTTCTAACCCTAAAGGCAACAATGTCTCTTTTTACACGACTGCTTGTGATTGCAACTCATTTTGGGGAGAAGTGAACCTTGAAGGGATAATTGAATTGCCTGAGTTTTCATCTCTTAACTGTACCTTGATGAAACCAGACTGGTCCCTTCATCCAACTAAGGAAAAGCGTTGTGTGATTCATCTTCTAGAAGACCTTGGTATGACTGGCATAATCCAATCACCATGCCCTGAACTGCCACCACAACATACTCAGGAAGATTTGGCTTGTCTCATATGCCTGCCTGATCATTGATGGAATGGCTCTGGTACAGGAGCAGATGATAGTTAACGAGTTTAAGATCTGCAAGCAACTTGCAGAAGCTTATGTGAAGCATATTAATGCCAAGGGCTGCAGTTATAAGAAGGTTTGTATGGTTTTTGATAACTATGCTATTCAGTTTCCATTCAAGGATGCTATGAAAGAGTGGTGTGCTGGCAAGACAACCTCCATCAGAGGTTGGAAGTGGAAGTCTGAACACATATTGTTTGTTCAAAGACATTTTTCTCAAGAAGTGCAACCAAAGACTCACTCATGCTATACATTGCACAACAGCTTGTTGGCAACTGCATAGTGTAAGTAGTGACAGTGACCCGCAAGAGTGTCATGACCAATAGAGCTTGCACTACAAGTAGTATAAGTTCAGAAAAGGAAGCAGAATTGATAATCTTGCATGCTGTTTAGCTTGTCAAAGCAGGTTTTACAGTACACATCTACTTCCAGGGCACAGATGTCTTGCTGTTAGCTGAATGTAGAGTGAAGCAATGAGCTTGTCCAGCATTTGGCTCATCATGAGTACTAGGTGAGCATCACCATCAAGTGCTTCTACAACCAATATATGATGACCTCAGTCCAACAAGATCAGTTGCGTTAATGCACTGGCGATGGCGTGCTCTGACTGGCTGTGATACCACTGGCCACATACAAGGCAAGGGAAGACAGGATGCTTCACGGCATTTATACAGGCTAGTCCAGATGTTCTTGCAATGCGCTCGTGACTTGGCAACGGAGATGAGCCTTCAGAGGACATATTTAAGGGATGTGAAGAATTCTTGTGTTGTCTCGTCCGTAAAAAAAAGGGCCATAATTACAGAGGCAAACAAGTTGTGATGACATATGTTCAAACAACTCAATCCTGACCAAGGTGTTGACAAGCTTCCACCAACCCCTGGTTCTGAAACTAACATATGTTGAGCTCTTGTGCAATCTAGCATCTGGTCTCAGGACCTAATTCTTCATCCTAAAGTTCCAGACCCCTTGAAGAATGGATGGGAACAGGTTGATGGAAAGTTTTTGTCTAGTGTCCAAGGTACCACCAGTTCCAGCATCTATAGTGCAGCATCTATAGAGCAGTTAGTGAGGTGCAACTGTGGTAAAGAGAAACCTTGTTCATTAGGAAGATGTTCTTGCAGGCCAAAAGGTCTTCCCTGTACTGAGCTGTGTGTTTGTCAAGTGAATGAGGTGTGTTTCAAAACCGAGAGCATTATTTTTCATGTAGATTTTGAAGATTATCAGTTTTAGAATTACAAAACAGACTAGAATTCTAGTCTTTCAGACTAATTCTATCAGATTAGACTAGACTAATTATATCAGACTATAATTACAAACTAGACTAGACTAATTCTATCAGACTAGAATTACAAAACAATTTCAGTGATTTCAATAACTGACACTTGTATATGTGTTGTAGAGTAGGCCACAGTAAGATTGGTATACCTTTAAGAGGGCCACAAAATGGCACCTTCCCTAAGAGAGCTACCTAAGATGGCAGCTGGGTACTAGTAAGCAGAAGTAGATGGGTGGGGCTACCTGTATAAAAGAAGACAGCAGAGAAAACAGAGGGCAGTCTGCTCCTGACCACTGAGGAGAGCACATCTCCTGGGGAGACTGCCTCATCTGGATGTCTGGAAGGAAAGTGGTCTAGACCTGAGGGCCTGACGAATGCCAGGATGTGAGTGGAGATAACTAGCCAGTGGACTGTTGTCTGGCTAGACTTAGCCTTATGTGATTGACTTGTGTGCTGAATTCAAAGACTTACCAGAGGCTTGGTGTCTGGCCAATTGACTAGGTGAGTTTAAATAAACTGTGATTGAGCTTCACCCTGAAGTGTAAGTCTTCATGGGCACTGATCCTGACAACACTTTCCCATGGTCAAGTGGGGCCGTGTTACAAAATGTTATTTATTAGGGATGGGACACCAGGGAGAATACTGGATACCAGATTTATCAATATTGGATCTCCCCAGTATCGGATATACCGGTATCGGCATACCGGATTTTTAACATTGGCTGCTTTACCGGTTTTTGTACATTGCGACCATTTACTTCAATGGCCGCAATGTAAAAAAACTGGTAAAGCGGCCAATGTTAAAAATCTAGTATGCCGATACCAGTGATTATTGGATTAATCCATATACCTGATCATCGGGTGTATTGGATTTATCTGATACCAATATTCCGACCCCTATTATTTATATATGTAGTTACACTCGTATATGTAATTTGGACCATAATAAAACAACACATTTTCATGTGCACTTCATTTCCCCCCCTTCATAATAACATTATTAGGGGTCCTTTGAGGTCCATAATGTGTCGTTGGGGTAAATTGTGCAAATGGGTAAATTTCTATTTCCAATCATATTTAGAGGTCTTTCCACCCTGTTTCCATAATTGTACCAAAACGTTTGCCACCATTACACAACCATAAGCACTGCCTAGAAGGGAAAAGTTTTCCAAAACCTGGTGTCAGTGGTTACAATCCCAAACCCCTCCACATGGGATTCATGTGGATTCCACATGGCACAATGTCTCCTCCCCTATGGACTTGCTCGTGGTTTGCGCGCACATGTGTGCATGAGGATTGTGCGCAGTTTCCACAAGCCATTGGATCGGCCCCAATATACAAATAATGTATTAGTTATTGTCCTTTTCCTCATTAAATTAATGTTGAAGTTTCAACTATATTTTTCTTTGATGAAGTGACATTTTTTATCACAACCATCAGAAATGATGTTCTATGGATCACCTATCAAAGGACATGACACAAAGAAAATGGAGCAGTGAGGGGAGATCTACCCATGTGACACTTTACTGGGAGAAAGGAATTTCTCATAATTAATCTGGTAACCATAACACCACCACTGCAGCACTTCTTAAGGGCACAGGAGACCTATTGCTGCTGTGTTGCCTAGAGCTGTTTCAGAGTATTCTCAGACAGTACTACCAAGTAGTTTTCCTTCCTGTGTCTGTGGCCCCTTTTAGACGCGCGGCGGTATCATTCGCCTCAGCGGCGCGCATATTTTGAAATTTCCGCCTGGTCTAATTAGACAAGGGTCGGGGTCGGGGGGGCAGCAGGAGTGAGGGAGAGGCAGAGGTCCTGCCTCTCCCACACTCCATGCCCCCCCCCTCTGCTTCTGGCACAGTTTTGGCATGGGGAAATGAAGGAGAGAGAGGCAGAGGCCCCGCCTCTCCCTCAGTTCCCCTAGCTGAGAGACTGACAGGCATTGGGGGTGTGGGGGCGAGTGAGGGAGAGGCGTGGCCTCTGTTTCTTCCCTCACTTCTGGAAGAAGTGAGGGAGAAGGCAGAGGTCCCATCTTTCCCTCACACGCTGGCCCCCTCCGCTGCCTGCCTGGCTGTGTCGGCCAGGGGACATGAGGGAGAGACAGGGCCTCTGCCTCTCTCTCCCTCATTCCCCCTGGCCAAGAGACTGTGCCAGGCAGAGGAGGAGGGCCTGGTGTGGGGCGCATCCCTAGGTCCACCGGCCGCTGGCGGCTTTGCTGTCAGCAGAAGGTATAGGGCCCCACATTTCTTCCCCACCCTGGGCCCCACTTACAGTAAGGCCAGCCCGGATTATAGGATTAATCTGATACCAATAGTCCAAAACCTACTGGAGATGCTGACCTGGCTTCCAACTTACCAGTACCCAATCCCTGAAATCAGGGAGGCTTGAGGGTTGGCATTGGGAAGCAATCTAAGCTCCTGCCAAGTTGCACAGTCCCCACCAAGGCTAGATCTTGTGTGGGTCATAGGCTGGCTTAGTGCTCTGTGTGTGTGTGTGACTGTGTGTGCAAGTGCTCATAAAAGCAGAACTCTGCACCTACTCTTCCCCATGTATTCCACCATAGACTTTGGGGTGCAAGTGACTGAAACCTGTGTCAGTGGTCCTAGCACCTGCTCCTCCTCTGCTCTGCCCACCTCCTCCTGTCTTCTTCAGCATATCTACAAGTGCCCCCCCCCCAAAAAAAGATCTCTGCATCTAGTAAAACTTCTGTAATTTAAACACAGGCAACACCTGCAAGTGATTTAAGGAAATATGCAACTTCTGTTAAAATCATGAAACATTTATTGCTTATATTGCTTATAGAAACTTTTATCGCTTATAGAATTGGGACCCTTTATCCAATTGTTATGGGATATTTGTTTTTATTTCTACTTCTTCTGACATAAACAGTGCTGCTAAGAAAAATCACAACTGTTTGGTTTTTTAAAAAACTACTTAGAAGTTTTTATGCTTTGTTTGCAAGAAAAATAACATTATGCTTTCATTGACAGATCCACTTGAGAGCAAGTATCTCACAACTAAAATTCTAAATTTAAACTTGAATTGTTCTTAATAAGAGTGGAAAATAACTATGCAACATTTTATGGTGTGCTGTGTCTACTTCATTATCCCTACCCTTGTTTTTCCATACTCAAATCAAAACTCCAGTTTTGGTAATTTATTTTTCTAGTATTGGTCTGGCCCTTGATTTATCTTGTTCCTACTTTGTTACATTGATGAATTTCAGACTTCTGTGTCTGTGTATATCTGGTTCTCCACCTGATCTCTTTTTAATTATGCATTTCAATTTACCTTCCCCCAAGCTGCCCTGAGCTCCTCTGTGAGCAGGAGGATGTGGGGTAGAAAAATAGCTAAATAAATACATTCCCCCACAATTGATTTCTAAATTTTGCTGCCAGTGAGTTGAACACATTGGCAATAAGCTATTAATTTTATTCGTTCTCTCAGTTTTATCTGCAAAAGATATGTCATGTATTCTGCTGTGTTCTGGTTTTATTTGCTCGAATTTCTTTCTTTGTGCAACTGAAATGAAAAAAAAAATTCATCATATGTATCCACATATGGAACTGAAAGTGTGTTAGGCCCTCTGCATGTTTCTTTGCTCCTTTTCACACAGGTGACCCCCCTTGCACACGTGTGGGAGTGTGTGTGTGTGGGTGTACCTGTGCAAACTCCACAGGCAGTGCGGGTGCAGGGGGCATGGGGGGTGCCTGTGGGAACACCATAGATGGTGGGTGGGGGTGCGTGAATGCTCCAGCGCTCCACCCACCTCCACCCATCACCCACGCACAGAACAACAGGCGCCAATGCCCGATGCTCTGTACGTGGAGATAGGTGGAGTGACTGAGGATCCGTGGGAACACCCCCCCATGAACCGCCCACTCATCCCACCCCCACCGCAGCCCATGTGAAAAGGGCATTTGTGTTGGCCCATTTTAAAGTAGGAATTGTGTGTTGCCAGACTCTGCAAATTTCATAAGATGCTTTTATTTCTCCCACAAAGATGATGGGAAATGAGAGGTTTCAGTGGCTGATGGTAATTCTATCACCATATCATTTAATCATGCTCTGGGTAAATCTAGATGTCATGGTGGTAAAAACATCACTAGCATTGACACATTGTCTACTATTGACCTCATACTGTTGCTGTCCTAATTTTAGCCACAGTATAGAAATTCTGGAGGAAAAATAGCCAGTGAGTCTAATGCTTAACAGATCTGCATGTTGTTATATACGCAGTCTAAGGCTAATCATTTATTTTTTTGTGGGGTGAATCATTGCGCCCTCACCACAACCTTTGTTAAATGGGTCCCTTGGCTGAACCTATCAATTCCTTTCCAACATTTTGATTGAAATTGATTATGATTTATATTGTCTTTTCACTATTACAAACATTTCACTGTGTGTAGTGTACTACTGAGCTAGTTTTTGAATCGTTCTTTCTACTAGGTTCACTATTCTTAATCATGTCAATATTGCTCCTTTTTATTTTGTCTAGTGTATGAACACTTTCATTGAATGATGTTTGTTATGGATAGTGAAAGAATGTACTTATCTGTTTAAATTACACTTATCTATTCAAAATCAGTATGGCTGCTACACACCCTAATTTAATCACAGGCAGTTTCTGGTCTGTGTCTTTTAAAGTTTAAGGTGTTGGCCATCTGGTCCCTTTTGCAGTTTTGTCTGTGGGCGAAACAAACAAGACAATAGTCCACTGGAGTCCGTGTTAGTTACATGGAGCCCCCACTCAGCTCATACTCAGGGTTTTTTTTGTGTAGAATAGGACTGTTCTGAAGAGAAAAACAATCTTGAATATTTATGAGGTTCTTAAGTACCAATCCTGAGTGTTCAGGCCGGGCTTCAAAACCTCTGAGAATACTCAAGATTTGGGCGGGGGGTAGAGGGCAGCATGTCCAGCAGTGCAGGTCAGGGATGGGGGGGTCAGGGAATGGCGTACTGGGGGGCAACGAAGGGGGTTCAGCTAGAGCAGGGAATGGGGTGTGCCACTCACCTGAAAGTTGCTGTAAGTCAGGCATGCTTCTGTCTTCTGGTGTGGACCTTGCCAAACTGTGGGAGCCGGTCACACTGCACTGCTGCCTCTGGCAGGAGCACCTAGCATTAGAAAAAGACTGTCTGGGAATAAGCTGGACTATATTTACCAGCATGTTCCCAAAAAGCTGCTTTACCTCATTCAAGCTATGGGACTGGCTCCCATAGCTTGTCTGAGTCTACTCCAGAAGACAGCAGCGCGCCTAACTCCCTGCAGTGTTTAGATGAGTGGTATCCCCCTTCACTCCTTTCCTGCCCTCCACTGCCATTCTTAAACCCCCTTCACTTCCCCCAGTACCCCATTTCCTGGCCTGTGCTGCTGGCCACGCTGCCCTCCTCACCCCCTTCCAGCACTCAACTGAGAGTTTTTCCAAGACTTGAATGCCAGGGCTATTCCTCGGCCATTTGGAACTTGAAAAAACAAGACCAAATAGGGCCGTACTCGGTAAAATTGAGGATCATATGAGTACCAAGTTTCAAACCTAATGTAACGGCTAGCATCCTGCCCACATTTCATGTGCTGGCAGTAGCTGCCACCAGTGGTGGCATTCAGCACTTTCCCTCTTCCCAGCCCTGGCTCTGATGGAAATGGGGTGAGTCACAGTCAGAGAAGGCCATGACCCCCATTCCTATCAAATGCGGCACTTGTGTGTTCAGGTGGCTGTAAGAGGAGAGAGCAATCACACTCTCTCAGCTGAGAGACGGCTACAAGAGGGTAAAGTGGGAGTGCAGGAATGACCTTTTCCAGAAGATCTGCACCTGCACTCCTCTCTCAGTTTGGGAAAGGATCTGAGGGGAGTGACTTGATGGTGTTGGCGGACCTGGATACAGGTGAAGCTGCAGACAAACCTAATTAAAAAGCCATACGTGTGGGTTGAGTGGGGATGTGTGACGGGGTGCAGGCCAACTTCTGGTGAACAACTAATATATTTGTAGTCAAATATCCATTTGGTGGGGGCTAGTGGGGGCTATCGTCTTGTTTACAAACACCCTATGTCCCAGAATAATGAAAGACAAATGTAATTATATTTTTGCATAATTATGAGTATATTTTTGTTTATTTTAGTGGTTTTAAAATTAATATATGTGGAAACATGGGTTAGACATTTATTATGTGTGTTATGTAGGAATTGTAAGATAGATTTTTTATTTATTTATTTGTTTCCAGTAAAGACTTGTGGAACTAATCTTCAGGGACCAAGTGGCACCTTCACATCACCCAACTTTCCATTCCAATATGACAATAATGCTCAGTGTGTTTGGGTCGTCACAGCTATGAATCCCAATAAGGTAAGCTTAGAAACCAGGAGTTAATTTAAAACAAAATAACGAATCCTGCAGTTCAAAATTAAACACAAACCATAAGATGTATTGTTATTTATTTATACAGTACTGTTGGAGTGTATGATACTTCACAGACATGCAGTATTTCTGTGAATTTTCTTTATTGTTTGATGTTTACAGGCAGATGTTGAATATTTGCAGTTACATGTTTTGCATTTCCAACGGATGTCAATATATTTTTGGTAAAAATAAAGAAAAGAAGAAGAGATGGGCACCTTAGACCTTTCTTGCAGAGAGGTATATGAACTTTTCATAGCCAGCAAACTACTTTTGGTGTAATTTGTTCCACAATTAAAGTGCCACAATTAATGACATAACGATAGATAAAAATTAAGGTTTAAGGGTCAAATTTTGCCTGAATGTATAGGCGATATAATTGCACAGAGATCAGCATGTGGGTCTATATAGGTGGAATAGCAGAGTTAAAAAAAACAGCATTGTTGTAGTTTAGTAACTTATTTCGTATGGGAAATTCAAAGTATGAATAACTGTATATCACTGAATAATTGATTTAACTGAATTTGTGTACTGAAGATCATAAATGTAGTGATTGTGACTCTTAAATAAGAAGTGCTCCAAACTAGGTGTTGGGCAAACAAATAATATAAAAGTATTTAATTAATTAATTAATTTATTTATTTATTTCTATACCAACCTTCCCCAAAGGCTCAGGGCAGCTTACAAAAAAATATAAAATACAATATAAAAACATTTAAAATACAATCTCTCCCAAAACCCAACCCACTCCCACCCTCCAATGACCTCCCACATAATCTCTCTCCCTGTCTCCCGACCCATCCTCCCCCTTAAATCAACCTGCCTTCAGGCAGAGGCAAATCTCTATTGGAAGGGAGTTCCACAGCAATGGAATGGCTACCAAGAACACCCTCCTCATGGTGACCATCCATCTACAATACAGGACCTCCAGGAGGGTGTCCCAGGTCAACTGCAGAGGCTGGCCCAAGGTCCAGGGGATGAGGCGATCCCTCAGATAAGTGGGACCCAGACCATTTAGGACTTTATAGGTTAACACCAGCACCTTGGGTCGGGCCTGGAAGACTATTGGCAGCCAATGCAGCATGCAAATGATCGATTAATATGTTCATATTGGCCTGTCCCCATCAGGAGATGGGCTGCTGCATTCTGCACTAGCTGCAGTCTCCGGACCATCACCATGGGAAGCCCCATATAGAGAGCATTACAGTAGTCTAGTCTCAAGGTGATGAAGGCATGGATGATTGTGGCAAGATCAGAATTGGAAATATAAGGCTGGAGCCTCCTCACCAGATGTAATTGGAGAAAGGCACTACCAGCCACATCTACCACCTGACTATCCAAGTGCAGATGTGGATCCAGGAGCAGCACCAGTCTCTGGACCTGTGTGACTGTGGGGGAGGGGCAAACCCGATATATAATAGGAATCCCCTCAACCCCCAGATCACTGACCCTGCCCACCACCATCACCTCTGTCTTATTGGGATTCAGCTTCAATTGACTTGCTCTAATCCAATCCCCTACAGCTACCAAATACCCAGAAAGCATGGAAACTGCCGGGCCTGCATCAGATGAAAACAAGAGGTATAGATGTGTGTCATCAACATATCAATGACATTATACCCCAAGCCCCCACATGACCTCACCTAGTGGCTGCATATACACGTTGCACAGGAGTGGGGGGGGGGATAGAACCATGCGGGACCCCACACAAGAGGCCCCAGGGAGACAACGAACAGTCCCCCAGCACCACCCACTGAGATCTCCCGGCCACTCGGCCAGGAAAAAATGGAACCATTGAAATACAGTTCTGTCCACCCCAGCTAGATCTCGCAGACGTGTCACCAACACCTCATGATCAATGGTATCAAATGCCGCTGACAGATCTAATAGGATCAATGAAGTTGAATTTCCCTTATCCAATTCTAGGCAGAGGTCATCGACTAAAGGCACAAGCACAGTATCATTGCCATAGCCTGGACGAAAGTCAGACTCTGCTGGGTCTAGAAAACTGATAGCATATAGGTGCCACTGGAGCTGCTGAGCCACTGCCCCCTCAATAACCTTCCCTAAAACAGGAAGGTTAGAGACAGGTTGATAGCTGGTGGAAGAATCAATGTCAAGTGATGATTTCGTGAGTAGATGCTGAAGCAAGGACTCCTTAAGGGCATCTGACACCCTGCCCTCCCATACTGAGGCAATGATTAACCCAGCCAACAACGGTCCCAAACTCTCCTGGCTGGACCTAACCAGCCAGGACAGGTATGGATACAATTTACAAGTTGCGGCTCTAACCACCCCCAGCACACCCCCATGCATTAGCAGGTGTTATCAATTGAAACTGATCCCACAAAACTAGACCAGATGGGGTCTTCATAACCTCTGGCTGAGTCACTGACTCTAAACAGACCAGGTTGAGTTTGTACCAAAATATCCAACCCTGATCATATGGACATTGGCTAAAGTATTGTAGTACTTAATAAAAATACGTATTCTGTGATTACTATCACACGATTGGATCATGATCCCTACAGTCCCCCTATGGTACCCTATTTGATTCCTTGTCCTGGACCCCTCTGTGGCTTGAAGAATCTATACTAGGATCAGCCACAAGTAATGAAATAACAATGAGGCTAATGGGACATGCACTGTAGGTCAGGAAATCAGATTCATTTATCTCAAGCCTCACCATGTTGTGGAATCCATATATAAGGTGGGTTCCAAAAGAGTTGTTGGAATGGGGGTACCTTGTAGAGTTCCTCTAGTAGACCCCATGTTGTCAGACGAAAAGGAGACAGGGTCCTGGAGCTAACACAGAGACATAAGACTTCTGTTGGATCCTCCAAAGCCAGTTGGCAGAGGGTGTGTTTTTTAGGATGTCAATCTCTGATGTTGAATCAAAGAAAGTTGACAATTTATGAGGGCATGCATGCCAGCAGTATCATTTAAATCATTAGTTTTTTGTATTATTTATATGTGTATAAGAACAGTCCACAGGTAGCAAGCAAACCACTGCACCACAAACTCTTACTCACTCACCTGCCAGGTGACCCTTCACTCTCCTACATACATTACATACACACATTCAGCTTCCTACCAGCACTTCCTCCTTCCCCTTCTGCATAAGATACATACAATTTCCTGTTATTCCCCACTGTATCCACACACAGGACAAATTACATTTGTCTGGGACTGTAGCTGTCTGAGTGGGGAAAGCTGGCTTGATCATGAATTTTCCAGAATGGGAGGGGGATAGCAGGATTGAAGGGGAAGATCTGCAGCATTTTATTAGCCAGCAGGAGTCAGCAGCCAATAGAATGCTGAAAAGGTATGCTGAGCCCACATCTTCCCTTCAGCTCCCCCTCCTGAAAGGACTCCCGCCTCCCATTTTTCTAGATGGAAGGGGGAGAGCTGAACGGTAAAGCATTATATTGGCTGCTAAATCCTGCTAACCAATGCAATGCTGAAGATCTGCCTCCTCCATCCC
>QEPC01013456.1:1224116-1239502 GCA_003113815.1 Sphenodon punctatus | reverse complement strand
AGGCCCATGTAAAAAGGGCCACATTCTCACAACTGTCTTACTTATACTATCTTAGGTAGGAATTTAGGATGTAAAGCAATATCTATTCTATCTTGGAAAATCTGCAAATATGGTTCTGACATTATTATGGTTGCTTTTTCACTAACTCTTCTTAATGAAGTTATTCACACTTAATAGGCTGGCTGCATTTTGGGTGTCTTATGTGTTTGATAGCAGTGCCCCCAGGCCCACCGAGCCAGACAGCACCCCTAAGCCCGCCAGCAGGACACAAAGAGGGGGCGCCCATCCTGACTTCTTGGCCAGGGGCCCATTCCCCCCTAGCTACGTCCCTGCATGCCACAAAGAGACTGCTGAATTGCGGCTGCTTATATATTGTATTGAGGGGGAGAGGAGGGAGGAAGGCCTGCAGGTGTAGTTGTGCCCTCTGAGTGACTTGGTAATTAAGGGGGAGCAAGGAAGGGGTGCATGTGCTATGTGCACCCTGATTGGCTAGGCAGTTAAATGGCTGCAGCTGTTGCACATGGTAACACTTGTTGGGGTGCCGAGTTGGCACCAAATAATTCAGAGTTTCCACCTTCTGAAGATTTCTGATGTCCCGAATTCCATTTCCAAATTCCGGAACTTCCAAAACACCACTGAAGGGCTGCTGAGTACCTGGTCCAATTACCCAGAACTTCAGAAATCGGCCTGTGTACCTGGAAGTACGATGCAGTTCAGGCTTAGCTCTAACCCTGACCCCTGCAGAAGTTAATTCTTTCCCAAGTGGATCATTAGCAACTGTAACTGTGGCCCATTCAAGGCCTGGAGCGAGCTCCCTGAAGTCCTCCATCTGTAATCAAGGAACGGAATTGGCTATGACATTGTTCATTCCAGGTATATGTGTAGCAGAGAAAAGTATGTGGTGCTTTACATATACCAGTACAAATACCCTGACCAGTCACATCACCCTACTCGATTTGGAAGAGTGTTGATGAAATGCACCACCTGTCATGTTGTTGCACCCAAATCATATCCTGTGATTTATGAATTGGTTGGTCGGATGGACCACTACCATGATGGGGAAAAAAATCAAGGAAGATGGTGTTCCTGGTGTGGTATCCTATTGCTTTTTGGCACACCAACAACCTCTGAAAAAGATAACGATTCCAACACCACCAGCAATGTCTGAATGTAACTGCAAGTCCACCTACAGTAGGAGGCCTTATCTCCAAATGCTTACACCATTATGGTCCTTCAGAAATAAGGCAAAGATATTATATCCTGCCTAATCTCCTGTGCTACCCTATTGTGATGGTGTGATACCCCACTCCCCATAGTCTTGGCATAGAGGTGTGACATAAAAGCAACCACCCTGCATGCAAAATTAAAGTTACCAAACAGGGATTTCAGCTCCCATAGCATCATCTTCTTTGTAACCATGGTTTTTTCAATGTTTGCTAGCAGGGTGGCCTTTTTATCCCCTGGCTGCCACAACATTTACACCACAGAGTCCAGCTCAGTTGTCAGGTTGGTAAGCATTGTTGTCAGATGCTCAGGATTTTTCCTTGGCTAATGGCACCCCCAATTGTGCTGCAATTTTTCTGAAGGAGCACAACATACCTTTGCACTCACTCGACCATGTTTACTGGTTGTAGAGCCAGTATCCCAAGATCAAAAATGCACAGGAGTCTACTCCACCTTCTTCTTAGTGCCAAAAAAGTATGGTGATGTACAGACCATTCTGGATCTTAAACAAAAGTGTCAAGTGAAGAAAATTAAAGATGGAGACTCTCTACTGCATTCTAGGTGAACTCCAGAGAGTGGACTTCCTGGCATCAATAGATTCGAGAGTTGTGTACCTCCACATTCCCATCCACCCATCATACTGTTGCTTCCTCCAGTTTACCTATGGGAATAGACACTACCAATTCAGGGCACCACCTTTAGGTCTGTCGTCTTCACTGAGTTTTCACCAAAGTCCTGGCGGTTCTGGTGGCACACCTGAGGGAGGAGGGGGTCCACATTTACCCTTTCCTCAATGACATCCTGATGAGAGTGTCTTCAAGTTCCCAGGCAGAAATCCTTCTAAAGAAGGCAGTCCTATGTCAGGACACTCATGGCTTTCTTGTGAACAGGAAAAGTGCTATTGGACACAGACACAGCTCCTGAACTATCTGGGAGTTCTACTGGATACCAGATCAGACAGAGTCTTGCTTTACATGGAGAGGCAGGTGAAACTGAGGAACCTGCTGGAACATCTCCAAGTGGAGAAAGAATCACAACTGATGTTCATAGCTCAGGTACTTGGAACACTGGTCTCACACAGGGACATGGCCCAGTGGGCATGCATACACCTCTGGTCACTGCAGAGGTGCTCCAACATTGTCAGAAGATATCTCAACCTAGTCTCACCTATTAGTATTTCTTCCAGTGAAGGTCAAACTAGACCTGCAATGGTGGATGCAGGCGAAGAGGTTCTTCTCAGGTATGTCTCTTTGAGATCCCCCGAGAATAGTACTAACCACAGATGCCAGTCTCTCAGGGTGGTGGGCTAAGGTAGGATACAGATCAGCAAGGGACTTGGTCTCAGGCAGAGAGGAACAATCCATCAAGCTGCTGGAGTTGAGAATGATACACTTGGTACTGGCACAGTTCTGCCCCTTTATCCTGCCAAAACATGTCCTAATACAGACAGACAGTACTACAGCGATGGCATGTGAGAACCACCAAGAAGAATTCTGATCCAGAGCAAAATAAGCTAAAGCAATATCACTATTCAAATTGGTGGAAACACACCTATTCTCATTGAAGACAGTCCACATTAGGGGAGTCCTCAGCAGTCAAGCTGACTAGCTAAGCAGAGAATCCACCCAGGAGAGTGAGCACTGTCAACCTAGGTCTTCAAGATGAACTGAAAAGTGTTCAGCATGCCAAGCATGGACCTCTCCACATCCAGCTCAAACTACAAAATACTAAACTACCTTTTGAGAACATGAGACCCGAAGGTGATAGGAATAGGTGCCCTTACTCACCCATGAATGAAAAGCCTCTTATATGCTTCTCTATCCATTCCTCTGATCTTGAGGGTGCTGCAAAATATGAGAGAAGAGGAAGCAGAACTGATACGGGTGGTACCCCAATGTTTGGGGTGGCACCCCTAGAAGACCATGGTGTCCATGGGCCAGGATGGCAGCAGGCTACCCAGGCTCAAGGCCTTATCTGGGTCTTTTGGGAAATTAGCTCTGTCCGGGACACAAAAAAGTTCTGGTTGTCAATTTGGCCCCTTCTGGGCCCATGCCTCTTTTCTGCACTATTTCCAGATAGGTTCCAGAATGCTCTGGGGGATGTGCCTTCTGACCTTGATGGCCGTACACTCGATGACCTTGTGACACTTTGGAACACCTTGTTGACTGAAGCCATTGACTGGATGGCTCCGAGGTGTTCACTCCCCATGCACAGGTGGTGCAGGGCCCCGTGGTTTACAGATGAACTGCACCTGCTGAAGCAGGAAGGGATGCATTTAGAGCGACAGTGGTGCTGGACCCGTGCTGAAGCTGACTGATTGGGACATAGAGGTTTTTTTAAAAAAACCTATGCCGTGGCTATGTGGGCAGTAAAGGTTTTCTTTGCTATCCTCATATTGTTGCAAAGTTTTGTCCAGCTAAGCTTTTCTGGGTGGTGAAGGGACTGCTCAGTCCAGCTTCTCTCCGCATGGAACTGGAGGCATCCAGTGCTCGCTGTGACCAATTCGTAGACTTTTCTGCTTACAAAATGGCTTGCATTCACCACTGTTTCAATGCCACACAATGCCAATGCCACACAATGCCACTTCATAACCTCAGGAGTATACTTGAGGTTATGAATGCCCCATCTTGTCCTGTTTTTTAGGATCAGTTTGGGTTGATATTGTCCTCCGATGCGATGGAGATGGTGGGGGCTATGCGGGCCACAACTTGTGAACTTGATCCATGTCCATCCTGGTTGATCAAGGCCAGTCAGGAGACTTTGGGATCATTGCTGGCTGGGGTGGTCAATGCCTTCCTTGTGGAGGGCAGGGTTGTGGAGTGCCTGAAGGAGGCTGCGGTACAGCCCTTGCTCAAGAAACCATCTCTTGACATGGACGCCCTTGCCAGGTATCGACCTGTCTTTAACCTTCCCTTTTTACGGAAGGTTATTAAATGGACAGTGACCAAGCAGCTCCAGGGGCATCTGGACCAGATCGTTTTCCTTGATACTTCACAGTCAGGATTTCATCTGGGATATGGTATGGAGACTGCGCTTGTGGCTCTGGTAGATGATCTGCACTGAGAGATGGATCAAGATAGGTCCACTCTCTTGATTTTGTTTGATCTTTCAGCAGCATTTGATACAGTTGAACACAAGTTGTTGTTGACACATCTGCAGGACTGCATTGGGGTGGGTAGGACTTTTCTTGAATGATCTTACATATGGAGTCCCACAGGGTTTTATTCTGTCCCCTCTCATGTTCACACCTAACACTAGTGCTCTGTTCTCTGCACTGGCTGCCTATAGTCTTCTGGGTTCTCTTCAAGGTATTGGTTTAAGGTTATAACCTTTAAAGACCCTGTCTATCGCCGGGTTTCTTGGGGGCCACATTTGAAAGGGCATTCTTAGTGGCTGCACCATGACTTTGGAACTCCCTCCTGGCAGAGATTCGACTTTCTCGGAACCTCTTCTTATTTCACAGCCGATGCAGACCTGGCTGTTTCGCCAGGCATTCGGTGAGGGGGATGGGTGGTGGTGGTGGTGGAGGGTTTAAGTTGGATTGTTTTAATTGAGCTTTTAATGTTTACTTTATCTTGGATTTTATACTTCATGGTAATTTGTGTTTGTTGTAACCCACCCTGAGTGGCAAATAGGGTGGTATAAAAATGTTGATAGGTAGATAAATAAATAAATATTTAGGGTCCTATAATAGTCTCTAGTACTCCTCTGAGTTATCTGCAACCATTGTTCCCTTCTATGGATCCATATAAGTATTTGGCCCCTCAGAGATCACTCACATTTTTGACCCATCTCGGGCCTAACAATTCCTTTAGGCCTGATAAGGGCTTAACATCACAATTTGCCCTTTTCTGGGCTATAAATAGCTTCAGCCTCTCGGCAACCCCAATGGCGTCATTTATCTAGGGTCTCCCTTCTCCCTTTACATTCTCGCTAGTCCACCAGGTATGGGGCTTCTCCCACAAAAGGTGGGGTCCCAAACTTAAATATAAACAAAAGGTAAGCCTGCTTGACTATTGTAACATAAAGTCTCTGTAAGTCTTAATCACACAGTCCTGTGTCAAGGTTGAGGCCTGTTAGTTCTTCTTTAAAGATCATAACAAACAAATGACCTTCTTGACATAGATCCCACCTGGATATCCAACACTGTCAGTGAAGATTTTTTTTATTGTTTGGTATAGCGACCCAACAGAGCTTCTCTCTCCTACAGTTCTCTCTTTAACTGCCATCTCTTGGCTCTTTATGCTCCTCNGAAAAGTGTTCAGCATGCCAAGCATGGACCTCTCCACATCCAGCTCAAACTACAAAATACTAAACTACCTTTTGAGAACATGAGACCCGAAGGTGATAGGAATAGGTGCCCTTACTCACCCATGAATGAAAAGCCTCTTATATGCTTCTCTATCCATTCCTCTGATCTTGAGGGTGCTGCAAAATATGAGAGAAGAGGAAGCAGAACTGATACGGGTGGTACCCCAATGTTTGGGGTGGCACCCCTAGAAGACCATGGTGTCCATGGGCCAGGATGGCAGCAGGCTACCCAGGCTCAAGGCCTTATCTGGGTCTTTTGGGAAATTAGCTCTGTCCGGGACACAAAAAGTTCTGGTTGTCAATTTGGCCCCTTCTGGGCCCATGCCTCTTTTCTGCACTATTTCCAGATAGGTTCCGGAATGCTCTGGGGGATGTGCCTTCTGACCTTGATGGCCGTACACTCGATGACCTTGTGACACTTTGGAACACCTTGTTGACTGAAGCCATTGACTGGATGGCTCCGAGGTGTTCACTCCCCATGCACAGGTGGTGCAGGGCCCCGTGGTTTACAGATGAACTGCACCTGCTGAAGCAGGAAGGGATGCATTTAGAGCGACAGTGGTGCTGGACCCGTGCTGAAGCTGACTGATTGGGACATAGAGGTTTTTTTAAAAAACCCTATGCCGTGGCTATGTGGGCAGTAAAGGTTTTCTTTGCTATCCTCATATTGTTGCAAAGTCTTGTTCAGCTAAGCTTTTCTGGGTGGTGAAGGGACTGCTCAGTCCAGCTTCTCTCCGCATGGAACTGGAGGCATCCAGTGCTCGCTGTGACCAATTCGTAGACTTTTCTGCTTACAAAATGGCTTGCATTCACCACTGTTTCAATGCCACACAATGCCAATGCCACACAATGCCACTTCATAACCTCAGGAGTATACCTGAGGTTATGAATGCCCCATCTTGTCCTCTTTTTTAGGATCAGTTTGGGTTGATATTGTCCTCCGATGCGATGGAGATGGTGGGGGCTATGCGGGCCACAACTTGTGAACTTGATCCATGTCCATCCTGGTTTATCAAGGCCAGTCAGGAGACTTTGGGATCATTGCTGGCTGTGGTGGTCAATGCCTTCCTTGTGGAGGGCAGGGTTGTGGAGTGCCTGAAGGAGGCTGCGGTACAGCCCTTGCTCAAGAAACCATCTCTTGACATGGACGCCCTTGCCAGGTATCGACCTGTCTTTAACCTTCCCTTTTTACGGAAGGTTATTAAATGGACAGTGACCAAGCAGCTCCAGGGGCATCTGGACCAGATCGTTTTCCTTGATACTTCACAGTCAGGATTTCATCTGGGATATGGTATGGAGACTGCGCTTGTGGCTCTGGTAGATGATCTGCACTGAGAGATGGATCAAGATAGGTCCACTCTCTTGATTTTGTTTGATCTTTCAGCAGCATTTGATACAGTTGAACACAAGTTGTTGTTGACACATCTGCAGGACTGCATTGGGGTGGGTAGGACTTTTCTTGAATGATCTTACATATGGAGTCCCACAGGGTTTTATTCTGTCCCCTCTCATGTTCACACCTAACACTAGTGCTCTGTTCTCTGCACTGGCTGCCTATAGTCTTCTGGGTTCTCTTCAAGGTTTTGGTTTAAGTTTATAACCTTTAAAGACCCTGTCTATCGCCGGGTTTCTTGGGGGCCACATTTGAAAGGGCATTCTTAGTGGCTGCACCATGACTTTGGAACTCCCTCCTGGCAGAGATTCGACTTTCTCGGAACCTCTTCTTATTTCACAGCCGATGCAGACCTGGCTGTTTCGCCAGGCATTCGGTGAGGGGGATGGGTGGTGGTGGTGGTGGAGGGTTTAAGTTGGATTGTTTTAATTGAGCTTTTAATGTTTACTTTATCTTGGATTTTATACTTCATGGTAATTTGTGTTTGTTGTAACCCACCCTGAGTGGCAAATAGGGTGGTATAAAAATGTTGATAGGTAGATAAATAAATAAATATTTAGGGTCCTATAATAGTCTCTAGTACTCCTCTGAGTTATCTGCAACCATTGTTCCCTTCTATGGATCCATATAAGTATTTGGCCCCTCAGAGATCACTCACATTTTTGACCCATCTCGGGCCTAACAATTCCTTTAGGCCCGATAAGGGTTTAACATCACAATTTGCCCTTTTCTGGGCTATAAATAGCTTCAGCCTCTCGGCAACCCCAATGGCGTCATTTATCTAGGGTCTCCCTTCTCCCTTTACATTCTCGCTAGTCCACCAGGTATGGGGCTTCTCCCACAAAAGGTGGGGTCCCAAACTTAAATATAAACAAAAGGTAAGCCTGCTTGACTATTGTAACATAAAGTCTCTGTAAGTCTTAATCACACAGTCCTGTGTCAAGGTTGAGGCCTGTTAGTTCTTCTTTAAAGATCATAACAAACAAATGACCTTCTTGACATAGATCCCACCTGGATATCCAACACTGTCAGTGAAGATTTTTTTTATTGTTTGGTATAGCGACCCAACAGAGCTTCTCTCTCCTACAGTTCTCTCTTTAACTGCCATCTCTTGGCTCTTTATGCTCCTCCTCTTCCTCAGAGTAGATCTCTTGCCTCAGGAGGATAACTTGCAGCCACAACTCATTAACAATCAGGAGTTAGCTTGCACAGGTATGCAGCTGTGAGCTGTTACAGTTTGGCTTGCAGCCTTTCTACTTGCTGCTTTAGGCTGGGGCTTCTGGCTCTTCTATTACACATGGTTCTTGGACCTAATCAGTCTGAGCATCCAGGACCCTCTCTCACGTCACTGAAACCTACTCTTGCAGAGCCCAGTCCTTCACCCGAACCTTTAGTTCCTTTAACTTAACCACCTGGAGGTTGAAAGGTCACAACTCACATCATCAGAAGAGCTGAAACTTGGTCCTCAGAAAACTTTGGAATCCACTGGGGGTTCCAAATTTTCAAAGACCGAAGTTCCAAGTGCCAAAGCCGGTTTCCAGAAAACTTCAGAAAACTTGAGAAGCCTCCATCACATGATGGCGCCATTGTGCGTGTGACTGGAGTGATCCAGACAGTTCATTCCCTAGTGTCTCTGAGTTAAAAACAAAGCTTAGTGCCATATTTATTAGGAGAGGAGTATTGGAGGGGACATTTGAGTGATGGACAAGCCAGATGGCAAGTTTTGATTGGCTGGCAGGGGCAAAATAAAAGTGGCTGTACAGCTATTTTCCATTCTCTACTGAATTTGACTGTGTGCTACCCTGCTGATCTGTAAGTAATAGTCTTGAAGGGGGAGAGGGTGCCTGGCCTGTCTATAGGGGCAATGCTGGGGGATGGGGTTAGTGGTTTCCACCATGCCATGATTCTTTTAAAAATAAAATAAAATAATGGGTGCCACACTGCTGCTGCCTGCAGCTTGGCACCATGGAGACCAGAGGGATCTCTGCCTTGTGCCACACCAAGTTAACAGAGCCACACCAATGCCATACCCCCCGCCTTTAATAATAAAAATAAGTGGATGCCTGCTTGCACTGCCTGTAGGCAAGTTGGCCACACCATAAAGACCAGAGAGGGATCACTTTTGCTGTGGTTTTTGTGGGCACTGTGACCGTACTTTGTCTGTGGGTTTAACTTTGCCAAGATGTGACTGACCACTGGGGCACAGGGAAGATATACTAGTTAAAATAATATGGGGTGTGTGGAGGGGGCTTTTCTTGCAAAGGTGAGCACTGGGCACGCACAATGGAAGCTTTTGTGTGTGTGTGGGGGTGAATGTCTGATTTCTTTCTTGTGGGTGTTGTTATGTCTGTGCTGGGCTGGGTTTTTTTTATTTCTGCCCACAGTTGCATTTTTGTGGGTTTGTCTTCTTGAGGAATTGTCTCACTTTCACTAGTCTGCTTTTCTGGGCACTACTTGACTTGCATAATGATTTTAAAGTGGGTGCACTGCTGATGGTGTCTGCTCCCCAATTTTGAGCAATAATTAAATTGACTTATTTTCAGCAGTTCAGGGACTGAAACAGGGGTCTACTTCCAGGCCTGTTTTCAGGGCTACAGCTGCTTGGCATCATGATTTTAAAGTGGGTGCACTTAAAATCTTAAAAGGAAAGAGTTCCAAAGTTTTGAGTTCCAGAGATTTCCAAGGTTCGGAGTTCTGAATTCCAGATCCTTGGACAAAGTTCCGAAGTTCGGTCAAGTACCCGAACTGGGTACTCGGAAATTTGGAACTTGTTCAGAGTACTCGGATGGCCTAATCGGTGCAGCCCTAATCAGAAGAATACTCAGGAAACCTGCTGAACACCATGCTGTCATCTTGAAGGTTCTCCACAAACAAGATCTATGGGATTACATGTTCAACATTTGTAGACTAGGGTTCATCCAACATGTCAATCTTCAGTCCTGCATATTGCAAGTGAGGAGGGACAATCCTCATCAGTCCAGGTTGCCCACTCTGCTAGGGAGAAGAATGGTAATTCACGTTAAGTGGAATTTCACCTTTTATGAGCACTTGTAGTGAGCTGAATACTACAGCACACACAGTTACGCACAGAGAGCACTGAGCCAACCTATGAGCCAGTGTTATTGCAATAACAAAAATGAAAATGGGATTTTTGTTTTCATTTTTATAAAAACAAAAATGAATTGCACACCGCTACCTGGTTAACCTGTCGTAGGTGACATACTTGGCCTCTGAGAAAATTTAGATGTATCCATTGACCCAAAGCCATTTATATGCAGCTCTGATAATTTTCTTCTTTATGATCTGTCAGCTTCTTAACTGTTTAAAATTGCTATTTTATTGGCAATTTCTTTTTTATTTTATGCTCATGCCACAATAAGACTTACTACCATGCACAACTGACCCATACTGGTAATTTACATATTCTGTAGTAGTTACATCCCTGCATGCAACACTGCCTATTTCAATTACAGCAGAGTGCACCACACCTTCTTCAGCTGTGCAATCCTTGCCCTCATAGCCCCTACAGCTGCCAAAACAGAGCATTTTATAAGGTCTTTATGCAAAACACAATTTTTTATTACTGAGCCCTTGGATCCTCATTTATAGAAGCATGAGGAAGGATGCTTACACAAATGTTTAACACTTTGAAATGTGTTTAATTTCTCTTGGATGTAGTGGGACTCAGCATCCCAAATGTGTTTAAGTTCTCTTGGATGTAGTAGGACACAGATTGTTTCAGTGTTTACATGTGATAGATTCATTATGTGCCAGAGTGCCCTCTGGTGACTCCTGCCATATCATTATAAGATTAGTTACAGCATTGACGTCTGCATAATTAACCTTGCCATCTTGTTGCACTGCCAGTTTTTATTAGTATTGAGCTGGACTGTTGCCAAAACTAGACGTAGATAGGATGATGATGAAATTCTCAGAACTTTTTTCTCTTAATTGAAACAGAAGTCTGCAAGCTGCCTTTTGTGATGATCAGTTACTCCCTGACCAGCAAGCCAGGGCATCTTTGGGTGTTTTTAAATTTGACAGCTCCACACAAGGACCACGTGTCCCTGCGTGGGGGCCATCTTGTCTAAATTTTGTGGGTGGTGGTGGTGTGCACTCCCATACCCACCCTTCCGCCATCTTCACCCCACATGCAAGGGGCTTTGGGCAAAATGCCAGAGTGCCCCATGTGAGGATGGGGTGGGTGTTGTGTGGGCACGGCAACTATGTGTGGGACTGCTTGTGTGAAGTGCTCCCCCATGCATGGCGTCCATGCACCCTTCCCCTGTACCGATCACGGTCCCCGCCCCCGCCCATCTCATTTAAAAACATCCTATGTTGAAGCCAAACTATGCCATAGCACTTAAAGGTATGTAGCAAATGACATTTCCTCCAATGCATAGCATGCTAACCATTATGTCCCTCTGAAACAGAATGCCCTTAAATCTTGCACAAGCCTCCTTCCCCCTCCCCTCACCAGGTGACCAACTACCTTTATTTGTCTTTTTAACATTAAAGTTCTGATATGGACTTTAATATCCACCTAGCGCCAAATTTTACTACCCTTCCTAATGTGGAGGCAGAAGCATAACTAGGTGGAAATGGTCCTGGTACACATGATGGAATGAGTCTCCTGCAGGGGGTTCTCCACTCCAGTGCATAAATACACTCTACATGCATGCCCACCATAAGACTCATGGGGTCCAGTGTAGCTGCACTTATTATAGTTATGCCCCTGTACTGAGAAATTCCTAGCTCCATTGGAGTAAATTTTACTACTTGTATAGTAGGCTATTACTACTCGATTATTATTTCAGGCTGCAGAGGCTATCTGATACATAATACATTTGCTATGTGTTTTAATTCACTTAATCAAAAAGAGACTTCTATGAGGAGAACATTTGGGATGTGTAAATGCAGAGTAGCAGCACTATAAGGAAACACAATTTCCTCCCTCAAACTATACAATCCTGATTTCATTTGGATATGAAGTCCAAATGGGTGATTATACATTATACCAGAGTAATTAAGGCCCACAGAACCTAAACAAGCTGTTAAAGTGTTAGGCTCTCTTCTGTGATAAAGTTATTCAGAACTACTATGTCTTCTGAGAAAGAATGATAGCTGAATAAGTCTAAAAGCCATATTCATCCCACATGTAAATAGGCACAGCTCCAATCAAACCCATACAAAGTCTGGATTCAGTCCTTTCAATCTGTTTCTCTCTTGATTGGATTCAGTGATTTCAGTTTTATATTCCATAATCAAAAATCCTCCAGTTTACAAGAAGAGTTAAGACTCTTGCAAAGTCAATCATGCATTAAAAAGTAGGGGTGGGTCTCCAGGGTAATTATCGATTACCAGCTTTATTGGTATCGGATTAATCCAATATTGGATTTATCAGTATCAGTATCAGTATATTGTTTTTTTAACATTGCCGATTTCCTCAAATCTTTAACATTGCTCCCATTGTTAAATGACGTTGATGTTAAACATCCGAGAGAAACTGGCATGTAGCAGGGGGGTCTTCCAGGGCCACACAGGGCGCTGGGTATCTTTTGGGGGAATTAGCAACACCCCACTGCCATGCCTAGTCAGCCCTCGGCCGGGTTGTATCCTCCCTAAGGAGGCGGTATGCTATGTGGGGTTCCCCTGTAGGGACCCCACCCTTGGCCTCCAAACGCCCCTTATAGTCAAGGCCTACGCCACCAATAGCTTATTAATAGAGGGCTTATGCCTTGTAGGGTCCTCAGACCAGTTTCTTTAGTGGGGTTCAGCCCCACAAGGTCTGAGACCCTCGGAGTTGTTAGTTACTCCAGGTGGCCTATATTTGCCAGCATACCCCAAGAAAAACGAGACAGGACACATTTAGTTGGATTAAAATGGCCGCACCCTTTATTGATCCACATTCTTCAAATTGAAATAGGTGAGGGGGTGACATCGCCTATTGCGATTCAGGGTCCAGTATCAACCATAAACCTGTAACCTGTTGTGGAGGAATTTTTATATTAAGACCTTATGAACATAAAAAAAACCATACAGAACCAGAGAGCACAAGATGGAAGACAGATGGATGCTGGATAGGGAAAAGAAGCAGTTTTTTTAAAATGAACTTTGCCTGCTTAACAAAAGCTAATTACCTTGGCAATTTAGGCTGAGAACAGTTTCACACTGTTCTTTTTACAAGTAGATAAGAGATAGATAACCTTGCAGCTGCATAGACTAATTGAATTGTTTAGACTTCTTAGGATAGCCATATTGTTTTGGGAACATACTTGCTGATTATGTAAACAATTGCTGTAGCCTTTCACTTTGTATGACGTTATTTTTGATTGACAACTTGTATCTATCTGCTTGAACCAGTATCTATAAAATACTTATGTGATTTCTGCTCTAGAGACCAGCCTGGTGATTTACATGGTCTCCAGGTCCTGCTCTCTCTCATTTGCACTTTGAGATTAATAAGGAACTCTGACAGATTTTCACCAGCAGCTTGTGAGTATGGAATTTTCTTCTACACTGTCAAATCCAGGGAAGGTCTCGATATACCCTCGATAACCTTCCCACAAACAAAACGTCTCCCCATCATCCAGCGCTCACGCGCGTGCAATGGGGACTTAGTCCTTTCAGACTTGAGTAAGGAGTGGAGTGCCTAACGGTAGGGGGCCATACAATGCCATACTACCACTCTAGGGCACCCCCTTCCCAGGGAAACAACGCCACACATGCCATACCCTGCAACAGCGTTCAGCGTGTCTTCGCCATCTCTTAAGGAGATGACTCTTAATTCTCTTACCCTAACAGAACAGATACTGGACCCCCGCCAATCAGGAAACGCTGTTTACAGCGGGTCTGGTCCCCCACACCTATTCCAAACAACTCAGTAGTTTAGCTCATAGAACGTTTAGGTAAATCTCATTACCCTCTGAGGATAGGTGAACACCATCTTGTCTAAACAAGTTTAAATCCCTATGAGTGATCCCATTGTGCCTAATTGTCTCCCCTTTTATCCCACCCATCCACTTCCTAATCTCTCTATTAATTGTCTTCCTTGTTTTGTTAATTTTCTTGGCCGGAACCCCTTTTCCCCAACTAACCCTTTCCACTAACTCGGTCCAAATTAACTTAACTTCTGGGAATAATCGCTTAACCTCCGATAAATCCCTCTTTTTGTTTATTGCTAATTGCACCCCTTTTAGCCCTGGTAAATCGTTTCCCCCAAGGTGTATCACCAAAATGTCAGGTTTGCTGGCCCGTGCCTGTTGTGTGAGCTCCTGGAGCAACTGGTGCCACCTCATTTCACTTCTTCCTATCCAGCAAATGTTGGCCATGTCTGCAAGCCCCAGCTGGGTTCCCCCACTTAGAATTCTTTGCTGCTCTGGCAGCCCACCAGACCAAGCTATGGCCGCAGATCCATATCTTCACCCTCCTCCGTCTGGCGTACTCTGCCAATGGAACATAAACAATTTAGTTAACATGTGTTTGGTCCAGGCTCCAGGTGCACATACATGTGATAGGCATGTGACTGCCAACGGCCAATTGCTTGGATGTCTCTGCGAGGCATGCCCATTTGAGCAGCGAACATGGCTGCCCCAATCCTGAATGAAGGGGAACCATAATCAATATGTGGGAGATGAAGTCTTGCCAGCACTGCCTGTAGTACAGCTGTAAATTGGCGCGTAGTGGCTGGTACCCCGTTGGAATGGCAAAAGAATGTTCCCCCACCGGCGGGCGTCCTTTTAAGTTTTCTTTCACCGCCTCTACAGAGCATAAGTTGGCAGCCCTGGACCTCGCTAACCTGACTATTTGCCCCCTTCCCCGCTGATCCGTTTTTGATTTCTTTATGCGTAGGACAAGTCCTTCAACACCTATTTTTACATCGGCCAATAGTGCTCCACCTGACCTATCTCTCACTGATTCGGGTAGTAGTTCACTTACTCTAAAGGCTCCAAAGAATGTGAGCTTAAACATTGCCCCGAACATATTTGTCTCAAAACCATCATAACATACCTGGCGCAGCGCACCAACAAGTCTAACTAGTAAAGGGGTGGGGTAATAGGTAACCTGCCATCAGTAGTTGCTGGCTGCTCCCTCGCCCATGACTCTAATAATCTATGGGCGAAGAAGCCCCGGTCGGGGGCTGGGTGACCAGCCATTTGGCTCATGAAACTCAATGCAGATAGCTTGCCAGCAATAGTCCTTGGCGCTAACCCTTCTCTTCTTAAGAACATAGCAAACTGCAACACTTAAGCTTCTTGGATTGGAAAACCCAAGGTCCATCCCTGCTGTGCCCGGAAGTGTTGGAATGCTCAAAACGCACTGGCATAAGCCGCTTGTGTCGAGTCTGCCAAGGAGCCCTGTACCACGGAGCAGAGCTCTACAATCCAAGGCTCCACATGGCCACAGGCATTGGCTCTGGGATCTGTTTGGCCTGGGGTGCCAGTAAACGAAAACGCTC
>QEPC01013456.1:1202733-1216447 GCA_003113815.1 Sphenodon punctatus | reverse complement strand
GCTGAGAGGAGATATGATAGAGGTCTATAAAATCATGAGTGGTGTGGAACTTGTAAACAGGGAATGGTTATTTACCCTTTCAACTAGTACTAAAACTAGGGGACACACCATGAAACTCACAGGTGGCAGAGTAAAAACAAACAAAATCAAGTATTTTTTCACTCAGCGTACAATTAGGTTGTGGAATTTACTACCAGGGGAGGTGGTCAAGGCCACCAGTATAGCTGAGTTTAAAAGAGGTTTGGACAAGTTTCTGGAAGATAGTTCCATTAGCAGCTATTAGCCAGATAGGATTGAGGAACAAAATCCTTTACTGTCGGGAGCCTGGGGATGACCCACAGGAAATGGATAGCATGGTGACCTGTTGGATGCTTCTCCCAGGCCCCCATGACTGGCCACTGTCCGAGACAGGATGCTGGGCTCAATGAACTGTTGGTCTGACCCAGTATGTCACTTCTTATATTCTTATATCGTGCTTGTGTCTAATTGTTTTGAATGTATTTATACAGATGGATATATCTAGCCTAATTTGCTGCTATATCCTCTTGTAAAGGTGGGGGGTGGGGTGTCCCCCCCCCCCCCCTTCTAGGCTAAGGCCCTTTTAAAAAGGCCGGGGGTGGGGGGGGATGTGTGTGTGCACCAGTGCGGGGGTGGCGCGGGGTGTGTGCACGTACACGAATGCACACCCACCTCTTCACATGGAGCAATTACCATTTTGGCCAATTGCTCCGTGCATGGGTGATGGGTGGAGGTGGGTGGTTTGTGGGAATGCGTATGCACAAGCTGGCACCTGCTGCAGTGTTTACATGGGTGGCACCCACACATGCACATACAGTGGACCTGTGTGTGCATGCATGGGTCCGTCTTATGTAAAAAGGGTCTAACTTTTAGTTAAATAAAGAGTTGTGGACTTTTGACACAGTCAGTTGTCTGTCACCTGTGTCTGTGCGCCGACGGACAATTCTGTGTGTCATTAGTTACCTTTTGTAGGAACCAGTTCTACAATACATTCTTTAGTCTAAGTTCCTATTATTATATTATTATTATTATTATTTAGTGTAAAGTTATTCGTGAAGCAAGTTTATCAATCCCTTTGATAGTGTACAGAGCTTTAATTAAATTGCCATAAAATCTCTCTCTCAATTTTCTTTACCTTTTCTTGTATCTTAACCTCTGGTAATACAATGTATTACCCTTGCTTGACTTTTTTTCATCATTGCTGCCAAATGGCTTGAAGGCTTCTGGAATTTTTCAGCAAACTCCCATATCTCATCTCTGGTTTGTATTCTGCAGCATCCTGCCCTTCCGAAGATACTTTCCATATGTAGGAGTCTTTACACTTCTTATTTACATTTAATTGCATTCTGTTCCCATTACCCTAGGTAATTAAATGACCCAAGCCTTTCAAAAATAAGCATAATTTCAATTTGTTAACAGAACAATAATGAACAAAGACAAAGTCAGAGACAAAATTAAGGACAAATTGTCTTATTTAATAGGAGGGACATAGTGCTTTGAACAGTATTGTGAGTATGCAGCAAATCATTCCATACTTAAATAGAGCATACCATCGTTTAGTATTAGGATGCAATCCTCATTGTGCATGGAGGTGTGTGCACATAAGTTGCACGTAAGTTACAGGCAGGGACCGCGTCTATTTCTATGTTCTGTGCAGTGCCAGGTACATGACCGGCGCTATATAAATGTTTATAATAATAATAATAATAATTATAATACTAAAATGCCAAACTAGACTTTTGTGGGTGCCCAATCTTCCTTCACAGCAAGAGACATCACTGTGCAGCCTAATCATGGACATTGGGTTGCTGCCTATAATGTGGAAGTGAGGAATTCATCTCTGTACCTGGGATCAAGTGCTAACCATATGGTTGGAGGATTGACACTGCATAATTAAGTGAGAGTGGATGATGGGCAATGACAACTCTCTCTGTCAGCAATGATTTTGCACTAAAGTCTAGGAAGGCACTTCAACACATAACTTGTGTGTGCATAATTCCCTTGTTCACCAGGAGAATGAGGATTCTACCCACTGATGCCTAATAATATGCCCCAAGTTTGAGCTAGGATGCTATAAAAGCATGCCTATATTTGGGCCCAAATAATATACATTTGAAGGGCATGGCTATAAACAGATGAATGATGAACTATGAAGAATCTGTTCTTAAGTAATTGGCTGCTATCCTAAACCCCCCTCGGTTCCATGGGAGCTCTACGGCACAATCCCCCAATAACGGAAATGCATGCAAGTCCCGGGCAGCTATGCACGGAGCATGTGATTGGCCTCACTATGACTCTTTGATAATCTGAATTTGTTAGGCAAATAGAAAACATAAACGTAACTGTGGGCCAAAGAACATTGACAAATATATAAAGGATGAGTACAAATGCCCTGAAGCTGGAATTTGAAAAGGTGCCAAAGAAAGATGAGCACCCGATTTACAGTGAAATTCAGTTGGAGTTGTAATTTAATTTTTGGTAATTCCGCATGTCACATTTGAAAAATACTAAACAATTAACTTGCTTTATATATAAACAAATATGATTCCATGCAGAAAACAAAAATCCTTCCTCTGAGTGCAGGGTTGATCTTTCTACTTTCTGATGTCTTCAAAGGACTAATATTAGTCAAGGTTTTCTTCTTTTGTTTGATTTCAAGGCCATCTTCTCTTATTTGATTTTCTTTTCTTTTTGGCGGCACATAAAGTTCCGTATTTTCTTAAGTAGTCAATTCAAACATATCTAGAATGCACTCAACTTCTACCTGGGATCTCACCTCTTTCCAACCTGTTCTCCACTCCAAAATGACCATATCCACATTTGTTACCAGACAAAAAAGCCTGTTGTAAGCTAGAGGCAAACTGAGTACATATTAATAACCTAAGCGTACAAATAGTACAAAAAATGTTGAAACTGGCCAAGACATTCAGAATTTAATTGAAAGGTTTTATTGCACAAAGAAGGAACATTAACTTTCCCCTCAATATCAACTGCTCTGAACTTTAATTATTTAGATTGTTTATCCCACCCTATTGCTTAGGCTCAGGGTGGCTTACAATTATTTAATTTCTTAACTGTAACATTAACAACTAACTAAACTCTTAATCCTCATAAGAACCCTCTGAGAAAGGTAAGGCTCACTTCATGGCTAAGGTGAGACCTGCACTGGGACCTCCCCCTACCTCCTGGCTCTCTGTGGGTGTTCAAATAAAAGGATAACCTAATTCATATTCCACTACTGATTTAGGCAAGAATGATCATTTCTATCAGAAGGAGTTACACAAAACCTAAATTTTCCAAGAGTTTTCTAATGAATGATGGATTCAGTATGTCTCCAGTCAAAGCAAATGCCGTAGAAGACCAGTAAGATTAATCAAATATATTACCAACATAATGGTTTTCATAGTGGGAGGTGTGATGATTTTTGGGAAATTACTACTGAGGGAGGTCTATCATTCAAACTACAGGACTTCATTACACTCTGTAAACTGTCATAAATACTTATCTTCTAGCTGGGAAGCAGTCATTCACCCTCCAAAGAAAGCAATTAGCTATTTGGTATTTTAAGAGGATATGCGGAATATGAATATAAACAACCATTAACGAACTGGGCATTCCCCTTGTGGAGAGGATCCATGCAAGATGTTTCCTTTGAGGAGTGTATCAGTGGGAAGGGACAGGCATTATATGTAGAGTCATGGAATCCCCTAAATATCCCCCCCCCCAAGTAGAAATAGAGTGTATACATCCTTTAAAAAAAAATTAAGTAAAAGGAAATGACAACGGGTGCTGTTTAGAATTGCCTTTCAGCTATGCCTGCCCTGGGCAGGACAGCCAATTGAACAGCCAATTTTATATTTTGATGATGATGATGATGATTGATGATGATGATGCAGCACAAGCAAATCTCAATCGTAATGACAACACATGGGAGAAGGAAGGATGGGGGTGCATGCGAGAACCCCACAGTGAGATCAGGAACAGCAGCACCAGAAGAGACAGACAGCCTACCTCGAGGCAGGGCAGTCAATTTTAAAATATCAGGAGGCTGATGGTCCTCTCTAGCATCGGTGGCATCCAATCTTGAAACATGTGCTAATCTGGCTACCCAAGGATTTTAATATATGTTAGCTAATGTGTTAAAAACTCATCTTTTAAACTTGTGTTAGCTCTCTGTGTGTCTGTGCCATTAAATTATTTGTCAGTTTTCCATAAGCAAGTAGCAGCAGTTGGTCAAAATGCCCCCCATCCATTTGTAGCTGGCAAAGAGACAGATGCCTTCCTTTTCACATGCAAAGTTGGCATTTGCTAACAACATCCAGGAAGTGTTGTGTAACCTCACGTACATGTAAGTAAAATTAGATATTTCCCCCCTCTTTTTACAAATGTTTTTCCCCCCTGGATTACTTCTGACAATGGGTATTTTCAGACGTTACGAGATCACAGTGAACCACGGTGAATACCCACCTGTGGTCACTGTGGCTCGAACGTCTGTTTGGTGGCCGCCAGTTGTTCGCCACGGTCAATACCCACATGGGGTCAATTTGAACCACGCTTCCCGGGCTAGCCGGGGGAATGTCCCGGGAAGCGTGGTCAAAAAGATCCCTAGCGGGGACAAAAAAAAAGTAACGTCTGGCTGGTTGCCACGGCCCGGGATCCCCGGTGGGATCCCGGGCCACGGCACATCCGGCCCGACGCGGCGGCCGCAGTGGCCCCGCCACCTGCCCGTCTCCCTGGAGGGCAGGCAGCGGGGTGCGTGGAGGGGACGTGGCCGTGCGGCCGCATGTTATGCCACGCGGCCCCGCCCCCTCCCAGATTCCCCACCGGGATCCCCCCGGCACGTCTGATATGGCGTGACGGAGTGACCCCGGCGGGGAATGAAAGGGTTGTTTTTGGTAAGGGGCCAAGCGGCCCCGTAACGTCTGAAAACCCCCCATGGGTACTTTCAGACATGACGCTAACCACCCTTTAACCACCCTTGGTGGTTATTTATGCATGTTTCAGGACTTCATAGGGCACCAATACAGCCCTGCAACATGCATAAATAACCACCAAGGGTGGTTAGCGTCATGTCTGAAAGTACCCAATATAGTTTAATAATGACAACATGATCTGGCAACCAGATCAGTACAGATGTGCGGTAAATGTCTGTAAAATAAAACAGAAAGTGAGACTAGATTACAGGACACTTGTTGGGCACTACTAACTGCTGAGTGATTGTATCTGATCTAGATTGCTCATGAACCTGTCTAAAATTTCAGTGACAACTCAGTGACTTGAGTACCTCTCTGAAAATGCAGAGTTGTACGGGGCGACGTACAACTAAAAAACATTCATAAAAACAAATTTTTAAAACATCAACAATTTAAAAACACCACAAGGGCAGGAGAATAAATAAAATAAGAGCAGGGAAGAGCTATAAAACCCTATCCCACCCTCCCCCAAAGGCCTGGGCAATCAGCCAGGTTTTACAAGCCGGCCGGAATGTTAAAAGACTTGGGGCCAGGTGAGCTTCCTCCAGGAGGGAATTCCAAAGACGCAGCCCGGTCACGGAGACTGCCCTCTCCATTGTGGCCCCCCACTTAACATGGGGGACCTCCATGAAGGCACCCCGAGCAGACCGAAGGAGCCGCTCTGGGGCGCGGAGGGCGAGGCGGTCCCTGAGGTATGAATGTGTTGCTTAACTTAAAATGGAGGAGACTTCTCTCAGTTCTGGAGCTAAACATTCTAGAATGAATAGCTTGTTCATCATGTAAATGAAAGAAAATTTACCACAATTCTTTCTCAGATCCAACTGATTCAGTACATAAAGGAAGAAGCATAGATGACAGAATTGGACAGAGTTGTACATGACATGAGATACGATAGTCTGTTCACAATCCCATTTTTAATTTTGATTAAACATCTGCTATCAAATATGTTCTGCTATCAAATATCACCCAGGTCTTCTGGGTGTTGGGATTATTGTGTTGGGGTAATTTATTCTCAGCAGAGGGACACCACCTTGAATTTGGTTCCAGTAATTCTCATTAAAGCCTGAATTTGATTAATTTCTTATCTCATTTTTGTTCAGGCAGGCTTTAGGAGCAATATTTTATTTTTATTTTTTGTGCATGTACTTACTTGTTGCTTCCTCCAGTGATTTTGTTGTTGTTCTGGTTGGGTGGATTTTAGACCTGGAAACTGTTGATCAGGGGGCAGAATTGTTTATAATTAGTCTTAGAGTTCTGTTTAATTTATTTACTGTCTACAGGACAGTGCCTAGTTACTTTTGATAAGTATAACATTTAAGTTGTGACTTTATTTAATTTTATTTATGTATTTTGATTTTTATCCTTAACTATCATTGCAGGCTCAGGATAACTAACAACATCATAAAACAGAAAATACAAAAGAAAACTCATTTGCAGTCCTATGCTGTGGCTATGAGGATGGCAAATAAGGAATTCCTTGCCGTCCTCATAGCTGCTGTGATGTCGCGTTCAGAGGAGCTTTACCGGGTGGTAGGGGGCTGGTCAGTCTGCCCTCCCTCCGCCTGGAGAGGGAGGTTTCCCAAGCCCACTGTGAGGGAGTTTGCAATCTACTTTGCAGATAAGATCGCTTGAATCCAGCATGATTTCGGGGCCGGGACTGATGCAGAAGGAGGAGAGCTGAGGGTTATGGATCTGGTCCATTTTTGTGAGATTGATTTCAGAAAGTGACGCCGGCTGATGCTGAGGGGGTTCTGAGGTCTGTTAGGGCTAATTTTTGTGAATTAGATCCGTACCCATCCTGGTTGCTGAAAGCCTCCAGGGAGACTTTGGGACCAGTGCTTGGCAGGTGTGATCAATGGCTCCCTTTGAGAGGGCAGGGTGCTGTACTGCCTCAAGGGGAGGCTTACTTAAAATGTTATCGGCCTGTTTCTAACCTTCCCTTTTTAGGGAAGGTTATTGAATGGCTGGTGGCCCAGAAGTTCCAGGGCCATCTGGATAGCATAGGCTTTCTGGACCGTTTTCAATCAGGTTTTTATCCATGATATGGCACCAAGACTGTGCTGGTGGCCTTGGTAGACAACTTCCAGTGAGAGATGGATCTAGGACATTCAACCATTTTGGTCCTATTGGATTTCTCAGCAGCATTTGATACGGTAGATTATGGGTTGCTTCTGAGATGGTTGCAGACCCTGGTGTGTGTGTGTGTGTGTGTACGTGACTGCCTTAGGGTGGTTCTGATCGTTCCTCTCAAGGAGAAGTCAGAAGGTGGTGCTGGGGGAAGAAACATCTAGCCCCCGGGATCTCGCTTCTGGTGTGCCACAAGGTTTAATTCTTTCTCCACTGTTATTTAACATATGCAAGCCCTGGGTGAGGTTGTGAGACTGTTTGGTGTGCCTTGCCACCAGTATGCTGATGATACCTAGATTTACCTCTGTTTTTCAACGAACCCAGGTCCTGCAGTCTTGGTGCTTTCCCAGTGCTTGCTAGCAGTAAGTAACTGGATGAGGCTGAGTAGACTGAAGCTGAACCCCGATAAGATGGAGGTGATGTTAGTGGGTAGTAGGGATGGATGAACGCGATTCGGAAGTTTGGAGTTCGGACTGAACTCGAATAGTTTGGTTGACCAAACTGAACGAGAAAACTGAACTCGAATTTTAACGTTCGGTTCAGATGTGTTTGGTGAGTTCGGAATTAAATTTCCATTGGTTTCAATAGAAAACACATTATCGGCTGTAACGTATTTGTTTTTTTATGCTATGTGGATGAAAATTGGAGTGCCCATCCCTCCAAGAGAAAGCATTATGTCTTCCAAATTTCAAAATGATCGGATAAAGGAATCTGCTTTTAGAAGCAGTTGAAATATTGTATTTTGCAATATTCTATATATACATTCTTAGCTGTAATTTCTTTATCTCACATCTAATGTAGGTAAAACGTGTCCAGTTTATACCCCTTCCAATATTTACTATCTCTGTCAAATTTAAGAAGGATTGGAGAAAGGGTCTTGGTGGTATAAGCAATTAACATATAAATGTATGTCTGACTATAACATCTTTGTAGTCCAACCAGTGTACATGAAATTTGGCAGGGCTATATATTACACTTTCATGATCATCTCTGCCAAATATCAGAAAGATTTTATAAAGGGTCCCAATTTTATATGCCTGTACAACATATGTAGAGAAGGGGCCTATGCCTGGGATTCTCTTATGTCACTGTGGTATAAGATCGGTTTGTGATGCGAATTGGCCAACAGAAATGTCAACCAAATATCCTCATTCTGTGCTGGGACCATCCCAACATATCTCCCCCACTTGTTTCTGGGAAGTCAGAAGCATCTGTTTAGGAAAGAGTCAATAGAGATTCTCTTATGTCCTCTGTCTCAGTGCTGCAGGATGTGATTGTGATGATAATTGGCCAGCCTGGATGTGTTTAAACTATGTCTCCTGACTGCTGGGATGCTATCTCAGAAGTCCCAGTTATGTTGCTTATGCCCGCCTCAGGGCCGCCCCCTATGCCCACCTCGAAGCCACTACCAATTGGTCCTGTAAAGCTAGAAGCTTGCAGTAATGTGTTTGGCCATTGAATGTGTCTGTCAGTCTTTGGGGTTGCTCCACATCCTTCCTCCTACAGTCTCTCTCCCCCTGCCATGCAGGGTGCCTGCCTCTGACTGGCACTGAATATGCTGATATTCATCTGAATAATGATCTTCATGGGGACAACATCTATTGCTTATATAATTGGTTCCCTTTATCAAAATCTCCTGTACATTTCCTGAAATGGCAGGAAAAGGATTTGATACATTCTTGCCAAATGTCCTGTAAACAGAATTGAATATCAAAATGTTACAGCTGGAAATGTATTTTCAAGTTAATGTCTTATATCCTAGGGACCCTTTATTCAATCTTTCTAAAAATTGGTAGAAATATTAAGCTTATGGAGGGATGTAATATGCACAAGTTTCATGAACATTAGATGCAAGATAAAGACGTTGTAGCCATGAATGTGTATGGAGCTTTTCTTAAAATCACAACATTCAATTGCTTCTGGAATTGGTTTTCTTTATCGAATCCTTTTGAATTTTGGTACACATAGTGCCCTCCATCGCGGGTACAATCCTGCCAAATTCCATCAAAATAGAATAAGAAACAAAATTTATCATGGGAAATATGTTTTTCAGTTTTTTTCCTTTATTTCAAAAACCAAATGTCATTTTCAGTTCTCAATTGCACCAAACTAAAGACCGAACCGAAGCAAGCCAAACCAAATACTGAATCTGAACTCACAGTTCGACCCGAACCACCGAATGACCAAATATCTGAATGTGGTTCTGTTTGCACATCCCTAGTGTGTAGGGCAGCTGAGGTGATGCCCCCTTTGTGGAGCGGATCCACCACCACCCCCGCAGGTGTGGAGTTTGGGGGTCCTCTTCGACCCTGGCCTGTGTCTGGATCATCAGGTGGAGGCAGTGGCAAAGGGAGTCTTTCGGCAATTACATCTTGCACGTAGGATCCAGCCATATGTTTCAAACTCCAATCTGACCACCCTCATCCATGCATTCATCACCTCAAGGCTAGATTACTGCAACACGCTCTACGTGGGGCTGCCTTTTGTGATGACTCGGAAACTGTAGTTGGTGCAGAATGCAGCGGCCCATCTCCTGACAGGAATGGGCTGTAGGGAGCACATTACACCAGTGCTCCAGACTCTGCACTGGCTGCCTATAGCGTTCCGGGTCTGATTCAAGGTGCTGTTTTTGACCTTTAAAGCCTTACATGGTCCGAGCTCCTCCTATCTGAAAGACCACCGCACTGCCCGGGCTCTGGAGCGAGTCACGACCTCTGTGATCTACTGGGGGCACCTTCTTGGAGATCCCGCAGGTAAACCAGGGGGCCACGATAGAGAGGGCATTCTTGGTGGTCGCACCATGATGATGGAATTCCCTCCAAAAGGAAGTTCGCCTACAGATGAACTTCCTTCCTGTTGGACTTTTGTTGAGCCTGGCTGTTAGTCTGGGCCTTTTGGGGAGGAAAGGAGTAAGGTGGGGATTGTTTGCCAGTGGTTTTTACCTCTTTTATTGTCTGTTTTACAATGTTTTAGTAACCCTTCTGTGCATTGCTTTTAACTTACTGTTTTAAAAATGTTTCATGAGCTGCTCCAAGCTGTCATAGAGCTGGAAGGAGTGGGATATAAATAAATAAATAAATAAATAACCCCCCATAAAATGCTTATAAAACTCCCCCACCCCACCCACCCTGTCTGTTGAATGCCTGGCCAAATAAACACATCTTCCACTGCCTTCAGAAGATTCCCAAGCTAGGAATTAGAGAAACCTCTAAGGGAAGGGCGTTCCAAAGCTGTTGAGCAAACAGTGAGAATGCCTCTCTGTATGCCCGAGTTATACGGACGTGTGCCAGACGTAGAACTTGCAAGTGAGTGCCCTTGGCTGATCTTAGGAACCATGGAGAGACATAAGGAAGAAGGTGGTCCTTTAGGTATGTAGGGCCCAGGATGTTTCAGGCTTTATAGGTCAAACCAGCACCTTGAATTGTGCCTGGAACACTATTGGCAGCCAGTGCAGAGTCTGAAGCACTTGTGTATTGTGCTCCAGGCAACACATCCCTGTCAAGAGATGGTCCGCTGTAGTCAAGCTCGAACCCCTAAACAGTCTTCAAGGGCAGCCCCAAGTAGAGGGGAATATGTCAGTAATCCCAGTAAGCTTGATGTCTGTGCCGGACAAAATGGTGGATATCATCATTAAGGACAGAATTACAGGGCATATTGATAAACATGGCCTTATGGGGAAGAGTCAACACAGCTTTTGTAAAGGTAAATCATGCCTAGTGAGGAATTCTTTGAGGGTGTAAATAAGCATGTGGACAAGGGAGACCCAGTAGATATAGTGTACCTGGATTTCCAGAAAGCATTTGATAAGGTCCTTCATGAGAGACTCATGAGGAAGTTAAAAAGTCATGGGTTAGGAGGTAGTGTCTTACTATGGACCAGAAACTGGTTGAAAGATAGATAGCAAAGTGTTGGACTAAACGATCCATTTTCACAATGGAGAGATGTAAATAGTGGTGTGCCTCAGGGATCTGTATTGGAATTGGTGTTGTTTAATGTATTTATTAATGATTTGGAAAAGGGTGTTAAGAGTGAGGTGATCCAATTTGCAGATGACACCAAGTTATTCGAGGTAGTTAAAACACGAACAGACTGTGAGGAACTGCAACAGGATCTTATTACACTGTGTGCCTGAGCATCTAAATGGCAAATGAGATTTAATGTGGACAAGTGCAAAGTGATGCACATAGGGAAAAATAATCCAAACTATGTGTACACAATGCTGGGCACTAAGCTAGGAGTTACCACTCAAGAAAATGATCTTGGCGTGGTTGTGGATAATACAACGATATCCACAGCGCAGTGCGCGGCAGCAGTCAAAAAAGCGAACAGAGTGTTAAGAATTATTCGGAAGGGCGTAGAGAATAAAACTGACGATGTTGTAATGGCTCTATACAAATCAATGGTATGACTGCACCTCGAATATTGTATCCAGTTCTGTTCACCCCATCTCAAAAAAGACATAGCTGAACTAGAAAAGGTACAGAGAAGGGCAACGAAAATGATCAAGGGCATGGAAGGGCTCCCGTATGAGGAGGGGCTTGGTAGGTTGGAGCTCTTCATCTTGGAGAAGAGACGACTGAGAGGAGATATGATAGAGGTCTATAAAATCATGAGTGGTGTGGAACTAATAAACAAGGAGCAGTTATTTTACTCTCTCAGCTAGTACTAGAACTAGGGGACACTCCATGAAACTCATGGGTGCCAAGTTTAAAACAAATAAAATAACATATTATTTCACTCAGTGTATAATTGGGTTGTGGAATCTACTGCCAGAGGCTATAGTAAGGGCCAGTACTATAGTTGAGTTTAAAAGAGGTTTAAACAAGTTTCTTTAAGATAGGTCCATTAGCAGCTATTAACCAGACAGGATCAGGGAACTTGACGGGAGCTGGGGGGGAAAAACAGGGAATGAATTCCCCATTGGGACCTGTTGGGTGCTTCTCCCAAGCCAGCGTGATTGCCCACTGTCGGAGACAGGATGCTGGGTTAGATGGACCATTGGTCTGACCCAGTATGGCACTTCTTATGTTCTTATGCCTAATAGTTTCTTTTAGAATATGTTAGTATATGTTGGAATTAATTTTCTGGGTAGCTATAAGTTACGTTAGAGGGGGAAAAAAATTAAAAACCTGATTAAGCAAATCATAGCTTACTATATTGTTACCAATTGCATTAAACCATAATATATATTTATTTAAATGTGGAGCTAAGTATTTCTTGATCACAGCTAAGTCTCATTTACATTTAGGCCACTGTACAACACTGGGCTTAAAGAGTTGTTAAAATTGATTAAAAATATAGCATGGCATTACTTTAGGGCACCTTTCACTGCTCTAGAAGTGAGAACCAGCCTTATTGTAAAGGGGAATCAGGCTCTTTTACTACTTTTACACATGACAAAAATGGCTCTTCTAAGTGCTCGAGACATACTGGGTGCTATAAATGCCGGGGTTTTGTAATGTGCACTATTCCCCTTTTATACAGCGAGATCTCGCTGCTTTGTAAGAGGTGGGTCTTACAAGGCTGTGAGATCTCACTGCATAAAAGGGGAATAGTGCACATTACAAAACTCAGACATTTATAACACCCGGTATTGTCTCGAGCACTTAGAAGAACTCATTTTTGTGATGTGCAAAAGTGGCCTTTGTGTTTGATTACTCAGCACCTGAAAACTAGGAATGGGCGAACAGATCGCGGTTTGGGTTCGTCCGTTTGGTTCGGCTGCATTTGGTTCATCCGTTCGGTTCGTCGGTTCGGTTCGGCTGCGTTCAGTTCATCCGTTCGGTTTGGCTGTTCGGTTAGTTAGCCGGGTTCGGGTTCGGCTGTTCTGTTCGACTGTTCGGCCGTTCTGTTCGGCCGTTCGGGAAATGTTATGGGTGTTTTTTTTTGTTTTTTATATGTTTTTTTGTTTTTTTATTTGGTTTTATATCATTTTCTTTTGTTTTTTATTTGTTTTTTTTTGTTTTTATATGAGGTTTTTTATTTTATTTTTTTTAACTAAAATTATATCTATCTATCTACTAGGGGTGGGAAGTTCGGATCTTCTGGTATCTGATACAGCCGGTATTTTGGTGTACCAGCAGTATCGGATTAATCTGGTATTTGGGGGGGGGGTTATTACCGGTAGCGGATCTTTTACATTGTGGCCATTGAAATGAATGGCTGCAATGTAAAAAAAGAAAAGAAAAAAACCAAACATTTTCCCTCCCCAGTCCAGGCTGCATGGGTGGAAAGGGGGACACCCCCCACCCACCCTGCCCAGCCTGGATTTTTTTTAAAAAAAAAATTCTCCAAAGTCCCTGCTAGTGCGGGCTCTAGGCCACTGCCAGCAACCCAGAGCCCTCACCAGCAGGAAGGTACTGTCAGTACTAGAGTGATCCCTGGGGTGGGGGGTGGTTTAACACTCCCCCCATCCCAGGGATCACCCTACCTCCCCACCCAGGAATTGCCTATCTTTGGTGTTCTGGGCGGCGGGGCAGCGGCAATCCAGAGGCTTCAGCGCTGGCTGTGGCTGCCGGCTTCAGAATTTCTAGGCCTTCCGGACCGCCGCCGCCCAGAGCGCCAAAGGTAGGCAATCCCTGGGTGGGGAGGTAGGG
>QEPC01013456.1:1180273-1192333 GCA_003113815.1 Sphenodon punctatus | reverse complement strand
ACAGACTTAAATCACTCTGACAAAATTGTTCCTTGTCAAATTATGATAATAAATTAGTTTCATAATTGTAAAATGTGCAAGTGTAGTTATTGATAAAAATGAAGTATGTATGGTAAGGAATTTAGTACATATTACATGTATGTTGATGATAAAATATTAAATATTGCTCTAAGCGCAAATTAATTTCTATGTTTTTTGGCATTTATGTTTTGTTGCAATGTATGGAGTGGAAGGGGGTTTGAATTGTAATTGTACCCAATTGTTTTTTTTGTGTGTATTTTAAGAAAACTCTTGTACATTTAAGTGTCTTTTTAAACTGTTAAGTTTTTTGCTTAGGTTAATATTTAGTTATACTCACCGCTACCACAGATCCATACGCACCAGGCCTGTAGATGTGAACTCCACAAATGCTCCGAGGGTGTGGAAAATGCTTTACAGGGACTACCTGGGGGTAAGAAAGGAGGCAGCCTCCTTCACAAAAGGCTACCACATGAGGATCTCCAAGTTCAAGGGCATGCTTAAGAAAGGATATGAGCAAATGTTTACAGGGGAAATATTCATAGTGGATGCAGTGCTTAACAAAGCATGGAGGACTGTGTACAGACTGAGTGATTATGAAGGCAAAGCAACCTTCAGACCCTTCTACCCTGATGAAGAACTTCAAGGAATCAATCATAAGCAGGACAATGTTTACAGGATTGAGAAACTCATAACCATCAAGGGTAAGGGGTGAAACAAGCAGTGTCTGCTAAAGTAGCTAGGTTGGCCTTCTAAATTTAACAGCTGGGTAAATGCTTCAGAGGTCACTGATGCTTAATCATGACTGCTTTTTACATCACCCTGCCCAGCAACGCCTGCAAAAATGTTTTTCCACAGAACACTAGTTCTGCTTTTACCATACAATTAGTTAATCCTCTGAACCTCCCCGAGGCCTGGGAAGTGGGGCTGTCTGAAATAGTTGGTACACTTGCAGTTGGTACACTGTTGTTTCACCTTCGCCCTTTGAAATCATCACCACCAACAGAAAATGGACCTACCTTCTACCCCATGGCTATTATTCAGGCATTCACAACCTAGTGAATAATATTAACAAAATCATACCCTTCCGTCCTGATTTTCCAAAAGTGTCATTGCACTATGCCTTCGTGGGGAGAAAAGTCAGCCTTGAAACTAAAGAGTATCACAAGTTTTCTGCTGGTCAACTGGCCTATATTTTGGAATTGGTCCCTGGTCACCACATACAGAATTTTTCCTACCCCACAGACATTGCGGGAAACTTCAACTCTTTGTACTTGTACACGGATATCATTGAACATCCGATCGTGGGTGAGTTTTATGTCCTGTTACAGCAATATGTACTTGTGCATGGAGACTTGAATGACTTTGTGACCATCACCTTTGACAAGCCTCACTGTGTGGCTGTGAGTAAGCATCACATTGACACCATCACTATTAAAATGAAAAACAGATCAGAACAAATATGTCTCATTTTGTTTTGGCAAGATGGTTGTGAAACTACATCTGCGATGCCAGAGAGCACTATGTTTTTAAGATGGTCTTTCTGAAAAATTACAGGGACCTAGGGTCTAAGCCAATTATTACAAAGCCCAAGATGGATATGCCCTCCCTGGGTTTCATGGAACCCCTGTGATGTATAGGGATGGCATTGGGGGGATATTTCTCAGTCTCTTTTGAAAAGCCGTTCCTCTTTTAAGAAGGGACTTTGAGTTGATTAAGCTCCATGCCAAAACAACCACTTAGAATATAGGCAAAGACATGGTGTGTCTCATGAGTGGTTCTGGAGAAAATCACCCCTTCTGAAAGCAAGAGGGCTCTGGGCTTATGTATATACAAAGAAGAAGAGGGGTTAAGAGAAAGGTGCCACAAATGTGTCGGGTGAGGCTCCCTCAAGCCCATAAAAGGAAGACTCTGCAGAGGGGACCCCACCAGAAGCAGAGGAAGGCTGTGAGAAAGAGGAGACTTTCTAGTACGAGCAAGGATGGTATCTTTTAATCAACATGGCCTTTATTCACTGTGGATCTGAGGAATGCACCAAAACTGAACTAGACCTGTTTCAAGTACCTCACACAAAACAGCATTGAGAAGAGCATGTACATAGAGCCCCCCCCCCACTCTCTCGGATGTGGGAGAGACAGCCCCTCTTGATTTTTTCATAACTGGAAATGGAATGGACTATCTGGATCTAAACAATACACTTCTTTACCTTACCTGTAAGATTGGGAAGGAAAATGGCACCAATCTAGACGCGGACACCAAGGTGGGCTTGGTGAACTACCCAGTGACCTCCATCTTCAGTCAAGTGGATATCATGGTGAAGGATTGCCTCATTAGCCAGAGAAACAACTGCTACCCATGCAGGGCGTTCATAGAATCTGTGCTCAATTATGGTGGAGATGCCCTCTCTACACAGTTTTCTGCAGCTTGTTTTACAAAGACACACCTGGACTACATGAAGCAACAGATTTGGAGGTTGGTAACGAAGGGTTTATAAAAAGGAATAATCTGACTAGAGAGAACAGAAAGATTGAGCTGCTGGGGCCCCTCCACAGTGACCTGTTTTTTCAGGAAAAACTTTTATTGAATGCCATGGATGTTAAAATCAAACTGACTTGAAGTAAAGATACTCTGTGTCTCATGGGCAATGATCCAGCCAGGCGGTACAAGTTTCAGCATCTAAATGCCTCACTTTTTGGGGAAAAAAGTGCGTGTGGCACCAGCAGTTCTTCTGGGACATGCTGAGGCCCTGCCGACCTCCAATGCTAAATACCCAGTGGGACCGGGTGGGGATGAAAGTGTTTAGCATCCCCGCTGGCAGCCGTGTCAGCAACCAGAAAATCTGTTTCTAGGGCAGCTCCCCAAGCTTCTGATTGTTGGGGTTTTGGACAATGATGCTTTTGGAGGGAATTATACCCCAAATCCGTTCAATTTTAAGCGCTACGATATTAATTTTGCGGCACTCTATTTAAACAGAGAACAAATTTCAGCCAAGTCGCTGCAGCCGGACTTTCCAGTGGGGAAATGTGTGAGAGAATGCATAAATCTGGTACAAACCACAGGCAAACACATGAAAGACTGTGCTTTGCTCGTCAACCATGAGGAGTTTGCCCAAGGATACACGCTGTTTGCCTTTGATCTGTATGCCAATCAGGAAGGGAGTGACCATTACTCATTGATTAAAAATTGAAGAAATATGTTTTGCTGCGGCCTTACCCATCTGTCAACATGATTGTATATGCGGTTTTTGACAACATGATAGAAATAAATCAAAGGAGAAACGTGTTGTTTGACTATATGTGACATGGACACCGTACATCTATTACACGTTTTATCAGACCCTTTATCATGATAAAGACCTTCCTAGGTATATTCCCGAGTGACTGGCTCCCCAAGGGGAGACAGACTCAGAGACCTGGACCCCTAGTGTTCAACTCTCACCCCCACACTCTCCCAGGAGAGCATTGACTGGCTATTTACCTGATGGAGCAAAACTAGGCAGAATTTTTTGACTCTTACAGACACCCTCCTGAGAGTGCCATGTTTCCTACAAGCATCCACAGGTTTTTGATGAAGAACAGCAGTAGGATTGTTTTTCAGCTCAAACAATTACAAGACCCAAGCTCTGTGGCTTGTGTTTTTTTTTTCTACATCACCAGTGCAAAGGTTTATCCTTTGAACAAATTTTAGAAATGTATTCTGATAATTTAGCAGAAAATGATAGAAAGGTCATGAAATTTGTAAAAATTAAAAAAGTACTGTCTCTCGGGCGTGTCCAGGACTGTGCCGGGTATGTTTCAACAAGCCCAGATCTGTGTCTCCTGAAGTGAATTTCATAGCCATGTTTCTCAATAAAGTGTCACCTTGTGGGGGTTTAAAAATCTAAAGATAGGTCCATTAGCAGCTATTAGCCAGACAGGTAAGGGCCAGTACTATAGCTGAGTTTAAAAGAAGTTTGGAAAAATTCTGGAAGATAGGTCCATTATTAGCTATTATCCAGAAAGGTCAGGGAACATGACGGGAGCTGGGGGAAAACAATGAGAGAATGGATCCCCCATTGTGACCTGTTGGGTGCTTCTCCCAAGCTATCATGATTGGCCACTGTCAGAGACAGGATGCTGGGCTAGATGGACCATTGGTCTGACCCAGTATGGTACTTCTTCTCTTCTTACGTTCCTAACTGAGATTGCTGTCCCCTTATTTATGAGCAGTTAAAAAGTAATAGACAGGACAGAGTAATTCCTTTTTAAAAGAAAAAATTGCAGTTTATTTAAAAGTACAAATACAGTAGACATTATCTCAAAATCACAAGATATTTTTTACATTTTGATCCAGTGGAACATACCAGGTAATCTTATTCTAGAAGAGGTTAAGGTAGAACCTGTCTGACTGGGTTTGAGGGGATCAAGGTGGATGATTTGATAAAGTCAAGCTGATCCCAGCTAAAGGCATGTCTTATCAGAGATGAAGGGGTGCTAGCTTCAGCCATGGGATGATTACAAAAGCATCCCATCCTGCAGGGGGTGTTTCTGAGGGTGTGCTGTTGGGTAGCTGCATGCACCAGATTGAACATGTTGGAGCCCCTGACTGGGGCGCTGTAGTGTAAAAAAGCACCCTGGTCATCCCAGGTGGGTCAAGGACTAAGATGCTTTCATATATCCAGCAAAAGTTCTGCATTAACCTGATTCTCCTTACTTATTTCCCTCAAGACATCCTGAATGATTGGGTCTGACCCCAGGGAGCTTTCGAGGTGGGGGACAGGGGGTGGTTCATCTGAAGGGGGGGATCTGCAAAGTGAGTTTTCCTTTTTCTGCTTCCCCCTGCATCACAAAGGTTAAATATTTTTAAAATACAGAAGCATACAGGTTAACTTTGTCATAGTCCCCCAAGTCACGTCTTTTTCAGAATCCTTTTCAGTTCTGCATCCAGAGAGAGGGCTGCACTGACTCTAATGGGCTCCTCATCAAGCGGAGGGCTGAGTCTCATTTGATCTAGCTGGTGTACAGGCACGGGATACATTTTCTCTGTGTATTCCATTATTGTCTCATTAGTAGCTCGGTAATGAGATGTATGCTGAGGTATGAGAGATGCTGAGCACTAGGGCTGAGAAACCTTTCTGCTTCAGCAACTGTGTCTTTCTTTGAAGAGAGGGGTTTTTTTTATTATAAAGGCTTTTTATAGTCTTTTGCTCTCTCTTCAGCATCCCTAGTTGCTGCGGGCTGAGGGGGAGGTTCCCCTTTAAAACATTAAGAGCAATTTCAGAGATGGCAATCAGCAGATCATCAGAAGCAGCATGAAGAATAGCTTTTTTATACCCCAGGGAAGCCTTGACAAGTAGCTTCAGAAGAGGCAGGTTACTCTGTACCTGAGCCAACATGCTGACCCTTTCCCACAGAGGTGTTACAAAAAATGGAGAGGCAGAGGTAAAAATCATAATATTTTATGCCCCGCAAATGATTTTTTCATAGTATAGATGACCAGCAAATCAGGTGGGAAGTTATTGCGTACACACACACCCTCATACAATATTTGTGATCCCAGGGGTGGTAGCAAAGAAAGACAGCACTCTCTAGCTGCTTCCTTTAGGCCGGGTCCAGATTCCTCAATCTCTGACCCTTATGTGGCCCAGCACCCCCAAGACCAAATGCCAGTCTAATAATAAACAGGGCTCACAGCACTTTCTAGCTGGTACCCTCATCCAATATTTGACATCCCAGAGATGGTAGCAAAGAAAGACAGCTCTCTCAAGCTGCTTCCTTTAGGTCAGATTCAGATTCCTCATTCTCTGACCCTTATGTGGCCTTGGCTAAACACCCCCAAAACCAAATGCCAGTCTGTTAATAGACAGGGCTCACAGTACTTTCCAACTTGTTACCCTTTATAGCTTCAATTCTATGTAGAACACACTCATACACACACAGGGCTATCCCCTCTTTAGGCAATTCTTACCTCCCTTGGGCAGAAGGCTGGTTCCTGGAAATATTACTACTCCTTTGAATGAGGATTTTAAGCAACCTGTAACCTTACAGGATCTTTGTCTTACTCCTCCCACCGAGGTCCCAAGATACTCTTCCTGCCTCCAGTCAGGACCAGGGTTGCAAGTGGAACTCACCCACAGATTCCCCTCCTGATTGTGCCCCCCTGATCAGGGCTCATAAAGACCCCATGCCCCCAAATGGAACTTACCCAACAGCTTCAGCAGCCTCTATGGGTGGAACTCATAAAGGGCAGATACCTAAATGGAACCTGCTCAAAGGAGTCACTCAGGCTGGAAACCAGAAGAATCTGGCCAAGGTGGAACTCACCAGCAGGAAACCTGAGGTGAACCGTCTCAGATCTATGTTACCACCCCCAACCCGCAGAGCTACTGCAACACCCCTCCCAATAAGATTCTAATCTCCCTTGAAGAGGACAGCAGTGTTTCTTACCTGTCCAGAGGGGCAGAAGGCTGGTCCCACGCAATGCTGGAGAGGCGAAGGAGAGAGGTTTCCTTGAGTTCGCTGAGATGGACAGGGAGAAAGACCACGAAACTCACTGCATAAGCTAGTGGATTCAAGCTCTAACCCAAAGACACACTGGTTTCTGGTGCAGTTATATACAGTTCTTGGCTAACCAATGGGAGCTGGCTGTGGGAGAGCTCAAAGACAATGGGTGTTTAGCCACTGACTTCAATTGGGGGCTGGGTCGCACACATTGCATTTCAGCTCCATACAAAGTCAATGGGAATGTACCCATTGACTTTAATGGGGGTTGGGTCTAGGTAAAAGATTTCTAGGTAAAAGGTAAAAGATTGTCTAGGTAAAAGATTTCTAGGTAAAAGGTAAAAGATTTCTTGGTAAAAGGTAAAAGATTTCTGATCATGTCCACCCCTTGATAAGATCTAATTAATGCACTGGTTTGAAGATAATGGCCACACCCGGCCTGCTCAAAGATTGTTACAGAAAACCGCACCTACCAAATCAAACCACATGCCTGCTTTTAAGCTGCCTGAGAAACGATTACAGGCTTTTAAAAAAAAAACTTTTATCCTAGACACACAAATAGATTTCAAAATGTGCTTTATTTTACAGAATCTTGTAATACAAAATAACTTTACTGGCTATGTTAAACTTTAAGATTTTTTCACGCGGATTTCTTTAAAAAAAATTTTTTTTAAGTGTCTCTTTTTAAAACATAGACTGTACAAAATCTAAGAGGCCTTGATTATGAGGGTTAACCAAACTGTCCAAACTTGTTAGGGATGGGGCACCACCAACACATACACCAACCGGGGTCACTGCAGAGGTCTCGCCCTCCCGGAAAAAGTGTCCTCAGGATCTTAGAGTGCCCGTAGCTCCTTAACGAAGCAGGTGAGAGCATCACAGGACTAGAGCAGAGTATTCTGTGCCAGGAAAGGAAAAAACTATACACCACACTTGCAGGGATTAGGAAGTGAGGACAAGTGGGAGGCAGGCAGGGGTTCGGGAACCCAAGGAACACACAGGGAAAGGAAGGGTTAGGGCTTGCTCCCAGGACAAAGGGGAAGGTTCTTTTATGGGAAGGGAGGTTTGCAAACACACACCCGCTTGCTCTAAGGGGATACTATACAACAGGTTCACACAAACTATTTCCACACCCACACCAACACTTACTCACCACACCAGTCTTCTTACTCACTAGACTCACATTCCACGAACTCACTAGGCCAGTTTATAAACAGTACAGCTGATCACCGGCAAGGTAGTCTGGTCTCCGCTGCCTTTTATTACCGTGAGGCCTGCCCTGTCGCCTTGCACAAGCGTGCAGAGCACCTTAGACCCTCAGGAAGCTATGCAGCACTCCTTATGCGCCATCAGGCCAATTGACTTGGTCAGCTGGAACTACGGTGTTAGGGTCCTCCCCCAGCATGGGCCTCCCAGACTCGGCCGGGGTGCTTCCTGTCTCCGGGGTTCTCTGTGCGCTGCCTGCCTAGGGCCGTGTGCCACCATCAGTGGCGATCTCAGAGTCCCAGTGAGTCAGGCGCTGGGGTCCCTGCTCTCCACTTCCAACTCTGCCCCCCATGGGCCCTGACAAAACTGTGTTTGGGGTTTTGAGAATTTTCTATTTTGTAAAACAGAAGCACTGCCAGTCCCAGTGTTTTGTTTTTTTCTTTGTTCTTTGTATTTGTCTAGAATTGAAATGAGGCCTATACACAATAATGGACTGGGGATGTTCAGAAAATGAGGCTTGTATACAACCATGCTCTAGGGATATTCAGAAAATAGCTTAAAGGTACTGGGCTACTCCAAAATCAGGTTCCTTACACAAAGCATAACATCTTTTTTTTTTTTTTAAAAAAATCCCCTTTCCCTTTCAGTTTAAAAAACAACAATAAACGCCCCCACCACCACATGCTTTATGTTGCATATAAGATAATTCTTTTCTCTCTTACTAGTTCTATTCCAAAGTAAACATTTTTAAAAGCATTTTGTATTTCATTAGTCCTTTCTGGGTTTCTAAAAAAAGGAGAGAATTTCTGTGGAAAGATTGCAACATTCCTGCATAGCCATCTCCCTGGACCCTTGTTATTCCCAACTCCACTCAGCTCTTTCCTGGAGAAAGGCATACTTGTCAAACTGGGTTTACCAGCCCCCAACTAAATTATATTAGCCTCATATTTAGAGATCCTTCAATATCATCTGAGTCAGTCGATTTCTAGGCTGCGCTTCTCCCCGCTAGATTTGAAAATTCAGGATGGCAGATGGACCAAGATTCCAATGGCCCAAAGACTCTGCCTCTGTAAGATGAACAGAATTTAAGACATTATCCACATCATGTGGGAGTGCCCTTTTTACATCAAGGAAGAAAAGAATGGCTATCTCTGTTGGGGGACGCAAAACTGGGAGGTTCAGCTTATATGAAAGCCGTTAACATCTTACGAGACTTAAATGAGGATACGATTTTGGCTCTTGCAAGGTTTTTATATGTAGCACAGTCTGTAAGAAGGAAGAAGGTTGGAAAATGACTAACATAATGATCTATGTCACCCCTATGGAAAATGGTGAGCTGAGGAGTGTATATGATGAGGATTTTCCTTGAGGCAATTTTGAAATTGAAAAGGCTAAGGGCTCCCAGTGACTGGAAGTCCTGAACAGTTGCCTTAAGTTCTGAATAGGTGTCCCCTTCAATACAGGGGAACAGATGATAGAAGACGTGTTAATCCGCTGAGGGGAAATGGTTTAAAAAAAACAACACCCTATTTTTATATTTGTTTATATATGGTATGGTTGGTATAGAAATGTATTGTATTTTGACTAATGCCTTTTGTATTGTATTTTGGCTAATGCCGTAAATAAAATTCAATTCAATTCAAGTGTAGTTTTCATGGTCAGATTACTAAGATGTCTCCCCACATTTTTAAGGCTAAAAACCACAAATGCCTAGACACACGGACTTAAATTAAACAAATATTGCTTTTATTTACAGAACATTATAATATTAAAAAAGGCACTTGGACATGTTGCATCACAGCATTTTCTCACATCTGCCTATTGTTTAAAAAAAGATTTATAATGGCACTTTTTAATCATGGTCTGCACAAATTCTAATACATGTTTATCCCCTGGCTTAATTATGCCTTCCAACACACTTTCAGGATCAGTGGTTGTATCTACTTTACAAAAAAGCAATAGGGTCAGATTAAAAGTGTCCTGCGTGATACATAAGCAGTTCATAGCATACCCCAGCATCATTTGAATGTGAAAGGCCCCTTGTAAGCAAAGGTGATCACATATGAATTTAAGTTTCCTATTCCTCTCTTTAGAATCCCAGGTCACGCACATGTGATATAACTGCAACAGATCATCTATTTCACAGACTTGACAATCAGAAAACAGCTTTTCCTTCAGACAATGCTTTAAAATTCCATAGACTGATGCCCTCACTATCAATTTCATGACGCTTCTTCATTTCGAAGGCTGGACATAGTCTGTTTTATTCAGCTGCAGACCCAGCTGTCGCTGCAGGGTAATATGCAGTTCTAGCCCATCTTCTTTCCTCTCAGGGAAATAGCACTCAGGGCCTTCCACTTTGTCTTCATCAGACCCTGGAGGGCTTTCAAACATTTCCTAAAAGAAAAAAAAAGAAATAACATGAGTTAGCAGTCTTTTTACAAGGCATTGTTTTGTGACAGCCATCTATAGAAAGAAATCTTTTAAGCAGTGTAAAAAAATATTTCTTAACTGTGAATTTTGAGCTAGGAGCGCTGTGCTGTGCAGTTCTAACCCATCTTCTACCTCCTCTGGACAAACCGGAGACTCCATTGGGCTGGGCAGTCTCAGTCAGGCTTCTTCATCATGAACAGGAGTGCTAAAAAGAACCATGGCCACTGGTCCGCTCTCAACATCCTCGTCCTCTGAACTTGAAATGTACTGTTTTCTGTATAACCGGATCACTACACTGGGTGGACTAGTAAACTCCATAGGCCGCACAGGAGTGGTATCAGCAAGGAAATCCATTTCAGTTTTCTTTGTAAGTTGAAGTGAACAGCTCTCTGGTCTGTAGCATTCTCAGAAAACAGTGTTACCTCTCAGAAAATGGCCCCTCTTTCATACTCCCTAGGGCAGGTCTGTGAGGGCCAAGAACCTTTCTGATAGTTTGCGGTGGCAGGGTTGAGTAGTTTGAGACCTCACATGACCCCTTTCTACCATTCTGACCTACATACACTCTTTCACACCATAGGTCCAGATCTCAGCAATGGAAGGGAATAGGTTGACGAAACCTTCACCCATTAGTTCAGATTGCTCTCCTGAGTTGTTTAACTTCCTCACATGACACCCATTCTTCAAGTTGACATATGTCAGAAATGGCACCGTATTGGTCAATGTTTTTCCAAAACAGGGTGGGTTAGGATAATGAAACCTTTGCCCATTGGTCCATCTCAGTCAGCTGAGCCCTCAACCAAGGACCTTGCGGGGTTAGGGGGGAGTCTTTGGCAGGTGGCTCCTCCAATCACACATGAGGACCTTCTGGGGTCAGGGAGGGGGCTGGAACCTTTGGTTCCACCCCTCCCCCCTTGACCTGGAAGCATTACCCGCTTCTACATCACTTCCACCTAGCACGTCACTTCCTCTCTAAGGTGGGACTTCCAGTCCAGGGGACAGTTGGGGAGGGTGGGACTTCTGGTCACGTGACCTGTCAAATTGATAACAATTAGTTTGATGAGTAGTGAACCGTTTTCTACTTACGAGGGTGTCAGAGACAACTTTTATGTGCATGCTGACTGATTTTTGTGTCTGAAATGCCTATCTGATGAAGGGGGAGATAAGGAGAAAATGTACCTGCAAGTATGTCTGGAAGGAGTTTATAATCACAATTTATAATATGCTATTAAAAATCATCAAATTAACAGCAAATTTTGTTTTGTTGGTATGCTAATGAGCATTTCAGTATTTCAGCCTCATTTGCATCTCAAATGACATTCAGATGAGCCCTCCGTTCTTTCATGCTTGTATGCATACACAGGAACTCTTGTGTGCAGTTGAATTTCTAAACTTTGTGTGAATATTTGCAAAGTGTGAATCAGAATTTGAGTATTTTTCAAAATAAGTGGTTTTATTTATTTATTTAATATTCCCGTGCTAGAAGTTAGCATCTAGTTATTATATGTTGTAAAAAATTGGGGACATGATATATTCTGACATAGATATCCCATAGAATAAGTTTCTGCAGCTGTGTAGATTCTCTTTTGATTCAGTTACTATTATAGTATGGGGTTAGTGGGTTACAATCTTGACTCTTTCACCATCTAGACTGCCTAAATTGTCTTTCCTGGAGGATAGCAATTTCATCCCTCCCTGAATAACAGTCTGCATGGTTGACCTTTGTATCTAGATTAGTTGTCTTCTTGGCACTAGGTCAAATGCCAGAGATGTGGATAGATTTTATACATCTAGAGATTTAAAAAAAAGAAAACAAATATTTTCCAAAGACTCATTGATATAGGAAAACAAAATGATTTTGCCTGAATTCAAAATTGTTGCATAGCCCCCTTATATCACCTTTGGAAAAATGACAGAAATGGAAAAA
>QEPC01013456.1:1135673-1162039 GCA_003113815.1 Sphenodon punctatus | reverse complement strand
GGGACATTCCCCCGGCTAGCCCGGGAAGCGTGGTTCAAATTGACCCCATGTGGGTATTGACCGTGGCGAACATCTGGCGGCCACCAAACAGACGTTCGAGGCACATTGACCACAGGTGGGTATTCACCGTGGTTCACTGTGATCTCGTAACATCTGAAAATACCCCATGTCTCCTGATTTCTGGAATGCTACCCCCAAACTCCCAGTTATGTCTCTTCTATGCCAGACTCTGGGCTACCCCCTATGCCCGCCTCGAAGCCTCCCCTGATTGGTCTTGTAAAGCTGGAAGCATGCAGTATTTGGCCAGTGAATCTGTCTGTAAGTCTGTTGGGCTGCTACCCATCCTCCCTTCTACAGGCTCCCTCCCCCTGTCATATCAGGTGCCTGCCTCTGACTGGCACTGCATGTGCTGCTATTTATCTGAATAATGGTCTTCAAGGGGACAAATTCAATTGCTTATTCAATTGGCTCCCTTTATAAAATTGCCCTGTAGTTTGGCAGAGATGACAGGGAAGGTATGTGATACTTTCCTGTCAAATGTCTTGTAACCAGGATGGAATATAAAAATGTTACAGCTGGAAATATATTTTCAAGTTAAAGTCTTATAACATCAGGACCCTTTATCCAATCTTTCTAAAAACTGGCAGGCTTGTTAAGATTATGGAAGGACATAATATTCACAGGTTTCATATAAATTGGATGGAAGATAAAGAAGTTGTAGCCATGAATGCATATGGAGCTTTTCTTAAAATCACAACATTCAATTGCTTCTAAAATTGGTTCCCTTTATCTAATATTTTCAAATGTTGGTACTCATAGTGCCCTCCACTGGGGGTACAGTCTCCCCAGGTTTCATCAGAAGTTAATAAGAAAAAAAAACGTTATAGCCAAAATAAGTTTTTCATTTTTTCCCTTTATTTAAGAAACAAAAAGTTGTTTTTGTTTCTATTTCCATTATTATTATTTGCCATTGTCATGATTTCATTATCATTCTTGTAATAGCGATAACGACATGCACACTTCTACTGTGCATGGGCACCCTTTCCAAAATGATCACAGCAGACGGTCTGCGCATGTGAGTGACCTTTTTGCACATTTGCAGACTGACTGGCCTTTTTCAAAATGGTGGTGATGCTGCTGCCACCATTTTGGAAGAGGGTACATATTCCTAGAATGGTCCGTCAGCAAATTTTGCATGCACAGCAACTTTCTTTTTATTTTTTTTATTTTTTAGTATATTTTAAACAAAAATAATGAAAATGAATGGATTTTTGACCAAAAAAACAAACCAACCCCAACCCAAACATGTTTTTTTGCAAACAAAAATGAAAACTAAACCAAAAATGAATGGGGTGCCTTCTTCACACCCTTAGGAAGTTCTCTACAGTCATGACTTCTGAGATTCTTAAGCGCAGATGCTTTTCAGTGACTCAGACTTTGGTACAATGAAGTAAGACACTTGACCTGGTGGCAGCCCAGGGGACAGGACCTTGCCCAAGAGTTGCACTTTAAAAACTGCACGTTTTTCCCTAGCTACAGTTTGGCCTTACAGATACATCAATATTGTGGAAGTATAAAAAAATCAAATGCCTCTTCTATTTGGCTAAAATCTGAACAGAAAGGGCAGGGTTTTTGGCAGTCTAGGGAGTGCCATTATCACCAAATTTATAAACTTTTAAAAAAGAAATTATATCATTTTGAAGAACATCAGCAGAACAGCCCCCAAAAAGACATTACTGTACATTAAAAGATATTACTGATACTTCAGGTTACAGAGAAGTTAAGCTAATTCCTTGCATTGTTCATTACTGTAGATAATTATGGGAAAACTCTTGTCCCAAGGGCACTCTTTGTTCATGAACTCATGATGTGGCATTAACAGAGCAAGTCTCTAAGGAAAAGATAATGGAGTAACTTGAGAAACCAAGTGCAGTAAATCACTGAAACTGGATGATATTCATCTGGGAGTGTAGAAGGACCTAAAATGCAAAATAGCAGAACAACTGACAGAGATGTATATTATATCCTTAAAAACAGCAACTGCTCTCAAAGATTAGAAAGTAGCTAATATGGCACCCATTGTCAGAACAGGACCCAAGGGTCAGCTGAAGAATTATAGGCCAGTGAGGTTCACTCACCACCAGAGAAACTGATTGAGAGTATAATTAAAGCCATGGCATTGCAACAGCTGGATAAATGCAAATGGAGAAAGTCACATCGACACAGAATTTTCCTGTAAACTGGTAGAATAATTTGAAAGAGTTAAAAAGAATCTAGATAGGGTTTCCAGTGTACATTATTTATTTGGATTTTTCCAAAAGCTTCTGACAAGGTTCTTCTCATGGGGCTATTAAGGACAATAAATAACCACAGAATGAAGTATTATTATGGAGCAAAACTGATTAAGTGAGAGAAAACAATGCTCTGCTATAAAATATATTTTACGAAACAACACTGCACATGGCAAGGGATGAACTAGATGACCATAAATATCTTTCTCTTGAAATAATTTCATCTGTGTGGAAAAAAAATGTAATAAATTTATACCCATAAGCATTTATAGACTAATAGAAGATCAGCTCAAAGGGCACTCTATTCTTTTAGACTCCTCGCCATGATATCTGTGCTCCTTGAAGAGTTATAGAATAAACAAGTAAATTAATATTTATCAAGTGTAATATCCTCTTTAATCTTGACTTTAGTAGTTAGTATGTTGTGTGGTTCTTTTGGGGATGGCATAAGGTTCCACAAATGTACTTTTACTGGAATATGCCTGTTTGCTCTTTTCAATTTTGAATTCTTAAATTTGCAACCTACATATAAGTGTCCTTCACCGCACCTGCAGCAACGGGCTGTGCGGTGGGGGGATTTGTCCCACTCCTGCCATGTTGCAGGAAGAGTAGGGACACAGGCGGCAGCAATCCAGGAGCCGGTGCATTAGTGCACTGATGGGAAGAGACCCAGGAGGTTGCCTGGCAACCGGGGGGTTCAGTGTTAATATTGTCTCATGTTGCGAGACTTGACAGTGGAGAGTAGGGTTGTGCTTACTGCCTCGGTCTGCAGTTCTGTGAGCTGGGCAGGGAAGCGAAGATCCCACCCACCCTCCCAAAAAGTAGGAGCACTGTGGGCATTACTGATTGCCCTAGTTGGGGCCGGGAAGGAATTTTTGAAGAAAAGTCGGTTTGGCATTTGATTTATCTGTTTTTTGCCTTCCTCACAGTGTGTATCAATTGTCTCTAGTTTATAATGTGTTGTTAATCAGGGTCAGCCCCAGGCATGTGCCACATGTGCAGCCACACATGACTCCGCGGCCAGCTGGAGCCCCACACTTGCCTGGCTGGGCAGCAGGCTGCAGCCCGCTTCTCCCCATTAAGTGATTCTTCCTCCCCTCCCTGACTCCAGAGCCCATCCCTCACCTGCCTCTGCCTCGCAGCAGCAGCAGCAGCAGCAGGGACATGGGCTGGGAGATAAGGCTGTTTGTTTACAAACAGCTCCTCTGCATGTGCTAATCAGAAGGTTGCTACCTTGTAAAGAAGGTTCTTCGAGATGGCTCCCAACATTCTCACAACTGGGTTGTGCATGCTCACCCTATTCAAATAATAGACCACATGATGGTCTCGAGCTCCTCTAGTATAAAAAGCACTGACTCTCCCCCTCTGAATGACAGTTCCTTTCAACCCTTTCTAGAAATATAAGAAAAGAATTCCATGTGGGGCTGGAAGGGTGGGTGTTGTGAGAATGTTTGGAGCCATCTCAAAGAACCTTGTTTGCAAGGTAGCAACCTTCTGTTCTTCTTCGAGTGGCTCCTCACATGATATTTTTACATGGCTCCGCCGGGTGGGGAGTCCGTGGGCGCGCCAGTGCATGGATGGGGCATGCACACAGCTGCACACACATCCCCACTCACCCACCACTCATCCACACCCACATAGTAACCACCATTTCCCCCGGTTGCTCCGTGCGTGGGGATGAGTGGGGGGGTGAGTGGGGATGCGTGTTAGGCGAGCGCGCACGCACCCCCACTCACCATGGGCGCGTGCACCACGTCATTCACATGGGGTTCCCCCACCCATGAACACACAGAAATCTGCGTGTTTACGGCTGGGAGGAGAGACCCGTGTAAAAAGGGCCACATTCTCACAACTGTCTTACTTATACTATCTTAGGTAGGAATTTAGGATGTAAAGCAATATCTATTCTGTCTTGGAAAATAAATCTGCAAATATGGTTCTGAGATTATTATGGCTGCTATTTCACTAACTCTTCTTAATGAAGTTATTGCTAACAGGAATACTGTCTTTAAACCCGCACCCCATAACCAGTTCATTTGCACCCCCATATAATCAATTCACGCTGCCCCGTGGGCACAAATTAAATGGTTATGGGTGGGGGCAGCGTGAATAGATTATATGGGGGCGGGGGCAGAAATGAACTGGTTATGGGGTGGGGGCAGCATGAACTGATTATGGGGGCACAACTGAACTGGTTATATGTCTCTTTTCATGGCATAATGCGCTTAATAAGCTAGCTGCATTTTGGGTGTCTTGTGTGTGTGATAGCAGCACCTCTGGACTGGTCACACCGCATGCGTGCACAAGGCACAGGCGGCACTGGCAGCAAGAAGCAACAGGCCCTGGAGGCCAGACTGGCTAAGCTCACCCCCTGGCCCCTCCTCCAGTAAGGCAGTGGACGCAGTCAGTCTCTCTGTGCCTGTGTCACTGCCCGCTTGGCTGCCCCTGCAGTGGAACCACTCCTGGGGAGTGGTGGTAGACACTCGGCTGGGGAGGGGGGGAAGCATTAGGAGGCCATGCTTCTCCATGGTTGCTCGGAGAGGTGGAGAATGGGAATCCTTCCTGTCCAGAGGGAGTAAGTTTTATGTAAATGTATACATTTGCATATGTAGGTGGGGCCAGTTATGCAAATTAGGCCCCGCACCAAGATTCGCACATGGCCTCATAAACCCTAGGGCCGACCCTATTGTTAATAATGTAATTCTGTCGCACTCCGGTGAGGGTCCAGGTTGTAGTTGATTATGTATTATGTAAGGGGTAAGGTAGAATGTAAGGCATCTCCTTAAGAGATGGGGAATTGAACCTTGGGCAAGGGCTGGGTGTGGCCAGTCAAGGTTCATTCCATGATGTAGGGGCTCAGTATGCCCAAAGGGTTATGACAGCTAAGGGCACCCCCACACCAAAATTAGGTAAGGTTCCCTACAGGAACCAAAACCTTGCTTACCCTCCTCAGCAGTTTACGCTGTCCTGGGGGTGGGGTGAGAGATGAGGGTAATGATTATTAGATAAATTAAGGGGCTGGGATCCTGGGAACCCTCAGGCAGCCCAAGTTTACGTTTAAGGTAAATTAAATAACCTGGACTCTTGATGTTGACTCCTCCCTCTTCCAATTGATTGATTATAAATCTGGTATTAAAGAGTGCGGCCATTAAATTCCATTACTGTGTCCTTGTCATTCTGGGATGTGGTGGCAATATTATTTTAACAAAGGTGTTTTAATGTTAATGAAATTGTATAAGCTACATGTTGATAAAATAGAAAGATTCCTTCTTCTAAGCCTGTAATGAACATCTACCTACATAAGCTAGTTGCTCAGAATTTTCCTTTGCCAACCAGCAAAGGTATGTGTCACAATTCCTCATTTGCATCTCTTTCATTGGATTCAACATTACCTTTAAGCCCTACACTTCCTACATGTGTAAGGTAAATCTGAGTTATGAAGTTATGAAGTTTCTCTAAACTTGGTCAACATAGGTTTATGGCTTCAGGATTTCTGAGAAGGTTTCTTGGGTACATGCAACTTTTACAAAGAAGAATGAAGATCCTTTTTGTTACAGAGGTGTCTGTGTTCTGATGGCACTAAAAATTCATGATTGAGTTCTGTGGAATAGTTCTTTTGGAAATGTAATCCCCCCTTTCCCCCAACGATGCTAGGAAAATGTTTGCAAATCTAAAGTAACATGCCTTAAGAAAAAAGTTATGACCCCATTCTATGTTGTGGTTGTTGTTTTTTATCTTCACAAGAATTACATTTTACTGGGATTTATTTTTACTCCATGTTTTTTTGAGATTTAATGTTGATTTATCTCTGATAGAGGTCCTTGAAGATTGTATTCTCAAAGCACATCTATAATGAGATTTCATATTAATCTTGGGCAATTCGTGATTGAATATTCATATTTTAATTAATGGTTTTGTTTTGCTACATGTTAATTATTTTAATGAGGTAATGTTTATGATCTTTTGCTTCACTTGTCAATGAAGAGTTGGGCAGAGTGATTTGTAAGGTTTATGGTTTGTTTGGGAGGTGTCACCCTCCACTTTTCAATTAGGTTTAACAAGAGACTCTGTATGATGTTTTCTGTTCTATACAGTTCATTAAAAACATTAATCAAGTCTCAGAATTATCACCCAAGGTGTTGTGAAGTTTACCCTCCCATTGCTGTACAGCTGCACATCTGAGCCAAGTGCATTTATGGAGAAGATTTTCAACTTAGGGTTTTTTCAGACAAGACACTCCCCACCCACTTCCCACCCACTGTACATGTTACAGGGCACCCATCGGGCAATACTGCAGCACTACAACATGTATGGTGGGTGGAGAGTGTCTTGTCTGAAAATGCCCTTTATTTTAAATATTGGTATATGGGAGTTCCTATGTAGAATCAACTGGAACACCATAAATGGTTATCAGTCACTTGAAAAATAAAAATGGCCATTTAACACCAGTGTAAAAGTTCTTTATTATTCAATGTAAAATATACTTGTAAATATTAGTTATGCTTGTGAGAACAGAGTAGAAATCTTGCATGTAACAGTGCAACTTCAATGTGTATTTTTTGATCACTGGAATCATTGATCTAGCTCATCTAAGTAAATGAGCTAGATCAGAAGTCATATTTCTGGAAGGCTCATCTTGGCCATAGGAGGTTCTATATTATCAGGTGTTAAATGCTGTTCTGTTCTAAAAAAAAACATTTTGTAAATGATTATTGGAAGATTCCACATTCTGCTATCCTATTAATTCCTAAAGATACCTCCCCCTCCCCCCCATTAGCCTTACAAACTCACACTGGAATCTTACACTTAAGGTAGTTATTTTCATCTCACACCAGCTACAACAGAGGTTCTGTCAGCCTAATTGGGCCCTCTTTTACACCTGTGCAACCCCATTTCCTTCAGATTGGATTAGTGGAATAATCATAGCTACAGCCGAAGGCATAGATACCATACACAGCAATGCTCATTCCAGTACCTACACAGCCGGCAGGATATATTCTAGATGAATCAGCCACATTATGGGTGTTAAAGCCATATCGTTGACCTCCCTGTTTTCTGGGATCTGGTACAGAGACTGGAAAGCTGCCTGGACCCTAATTAGGATTAAGGGAACAGTGAGGAGGAAGGTTACTTTTCAGGTGGTTTTCAGGTAGTCTGTTGAGTACCCGACCCTGTACCCACAGCAGAAATGAGTACTCACCTACTGTTTTGGATATAAAATGCGGGAGAAGGGAAGTGTGTGTGTGTGTGTAAGTAAATGCCCACTAATTTTATAAGCCAGTTGCTAGAAGGGGCCTTGGACAAGCAGATTTGGAACATGATTTTCATCAGAGAGCCAATGGCACCCTGCAAGTTACCCCCTTCTTTGAGGTGCCTCTTCACAATTGGCCTGTGGATCTCTTGACCAAAGTGGCACAGTACTCAGGGTGACACACATTGGTGACCATCAGGTCATTACCCAGCAACCACTAGTCAGTGAATGAATTAGTTCAGTTTTATTAAGTACTGGCTTCTACCTTGACCAATACAAAAATATTACAGCACATCAAACAATACATTATTTAGAGTTTAACAAAAACCTACGATGAAGTTCCTCTGCCTCAAATGCAAAGGCTGCTAACTGAAGGACTCTTTGCTCTATTGAAAAATTCAAATCAATTTTTCCAACTTAGCAAAAGGCAGCACATAAATTGGTAGGGGAAATATCAATCTACTCCTCAATTCAGCATATAATGGACTATCTAGAATATAATGAATGACATCATCCACAACTGTTTTACGGTAAGTACAAAATCCTGCCCCATACAATACACTCACCCAGAGAATCTCAATAACAGCTGTATGGGTTTCCTGTAATGTTACATAAGAACATAAGAACTGCCATACTGGGTCAGACCTACGGTCCATCAAGCCCAGCATCCTGTCTCGGACAGTGGCCAATCACGAGGGCCTGGGAGAAGCACCCAACAGGTCACCATGCTATCCATTTCTTGTGGGTCATCCCCAGGCTCCCAACAGTAAAGGGTTTTGTTCCCCAATCCTATCTGGCTAATAGCAGCTAATGGACCTATCTTCCAAAAACTTGTCCAAACCTCTTTTAAACTCAGCTATACTGCTGACCTTGACCACCTCCTCTGGCAGTAAATTCCACAACCTAATTGTATGCTGAGTGAAAAAATTACTTTCTTTTGTCTGTTTTTATTCCGCCAGCTGTGAGTTTCATGGAGTGTCCCCTAGTTTTAATACTAGTTGAGAGGGTAAATAACTGTTCCCTGTTTATTAGTTCCACACCACTCGTGATTTTATAAACCTCTATCATATCTCCTCTCAGCCGTCTCTTTTCCAAGCTGAAGAGCCCTAACCTATCAAGCCTCTCCTCATGCGGGTGCTGTTCCATGCTCTGGATCATTTTTGTTGCCCTTCTCTGTACCTTTTCCGCTAGTTCCACTAATTTTTTTTTGAGATGGGGCGACCAGAACTGCACACAATATTCAAGGTGCGGTTGCACCATTGATTTGTATAGAGGCATTATGACATACTCAGTTTAATTCTCTATTCCCTTGTGAATAATTCCTAACATTCGATTCACTTTTTTGACAACTTCAGCACACTAGGCTGAGGATTTCAGTGTATTATCCACAATCACTCGCAGGTCATTTTCCTGAGTGGTAACTCCTAGCTTAGTACCCAGCATTGTGGGTCCAAGTAGAGATCCTTGGGGGACACCACTTTTTACATCCCTCCATTGTGAAATCTTAACCGTGTTAAAGCCATCCTGTGAGTTCTTTTCAGGTATAAGGTTAAATATTGTGCTGGCATCCCTTGCTCTGGGGCCCAGTGTGAATAAAGAGGGACTATCCACATTCCACCAGCTAAGGCTCTAGCCTGTTGGCAGTTCAAATCCCAGACCCTCTGGAAGATCACCTGCTTATCTGCCAGAGTCAGTAAAATATAGGGTATAGTGACCTTGACACAAATATAGGATATAGTGGTCTAGACATTCTGATCTCAGCAAAAGTATAATAAAGCACATCCAAGGTGATTTTTTAAACAGAAACTAAGTGAATGTTCTTCAATTAAGCACATTTTAGGAAATCTATTGGGTAAGAGGGCTATAGGCTTACCCCAATAAGACAAGATGGTAAGTAAATATTCAGTTACTATAGATGTTACTCCCAATTCAGTTCGTAGCAATACTGCTGGAATAGTTGATGAAAGCCCCAATAGGGAATGGTAAACATTTATTTTGGGATATATCTAATTCTTGGGCAACCTCCCACCTCTGTACCTCCGTTCCACAAAAGATCTGGGAGGTTAATTTTGTTTTGAACACTTTACAGGGCGCATGAATTGTTTTTCCTGTCACAGAGACATGGAGGCATAAAACAGCCCTGGCAGATTGCCAAGTTTTAATCTTAGTCTTCTGAAAATATTGATTTTTCTCTATTTTGGTTCCATCTATATGCCACCTTTGCTTACCCCACCTCACCCCACCAATCAAGATCTTGTTTTTTTCAAGATTTATTTTTAAATTATTCTGTACACATGGATGCGAGAACTTGGTCATTGATCTCTGGAGACCCACCGGAGTTCTTGACAGTAATACTGTATCATCCACAAATTGTAAGATTGGTATCATTGTAGTCAACAAATAAGAGGGATGGAACACCTCCAATTGCATATCTTGTATTGTGTCATTAACACACAGGTTGAATAAAGTCGGGGGAAGTCTACAGCCCTGCCACACCCCTTAGCTATTGGAAACATTGCAGTCCGTTCTCCCCCTAGACCCCATCTCACCTGGGCCCAAGTTCCCTCATGATATGCAATCAATAATTTTAACAGTACTCTGTCCAACCCCTGAAAATATAATTTATCCCATAGCTGGTCCGTTAACTGAATCAAACGCTGATGACAGATCCACGAAGGCCAGATATAACTAACCTTTCTTCAACCTTATATTGATGATGGAGAAACTGGAGAACATAAAGATTAGGGATGGGCGAACAGATCGCGGTTTGGTTTCGTCCGTTCGGTTCGGTTGCGTTTGGTTCATCCGTTCAGTTTGTCCGTTCGGTTCGGCTGCATTCAGTTCGGCAGTTCAGATAGTTCGCCGGGTTCGGGTTCAGCCGTTCGGTTCGACCGTTCAGTTCGAGTTCGGCTGTTCGGGAAATGTTTTGTTATATAGGTGTTTTTGTTGCTTTTATATGGTTTTTTTTGTTTTTTATTTGGTTTTATATGGGTTTTTTTTTTCTTTTTTTTCTTTTTTTTCTTTTTTTTGTTTTTATATGGGTTTTTTAATTTTATTTTTTTATCTAATATTATATATATCTATCTACACTAAATATAACTGCTATTAACTATTCTAAATGCTATGAACTAAATGGATTATCTAATAAGTATACAGGCCTACTCCTACAAACACTAAAACTAAATCACTAACACTATCTCTATCACTAAGCTAACTCCTACAACTGTCTACTGTCCCCTACCTATCTCTGTGTGTGTGTGTGTGTGTATACACACACACACACACACACACACACAGAGTTTAAGTACAAAACTGAAATGAAACTTAAAGCAATCTAATAATCTTACTCAGTGCCTGCTGTTCAGGAACAGTGACTAGCTCAGAAGGTGTTGGGAAGGAGGGAGGCAGATATTTTCATTTCTTTCAAGACTCTCCACCCCTGGTGCCTGGAAGTCTGCTCCTCACTCTCTCACTCACGTCCCTCCCTGTCACGTTTGACCTTACAGTGAACCTTTTTTTGCCACCCGAACACGATCCGAACTAACCGAACTGTTCGGCCATTTTGCTGTTTGGTGTTCGGTTCTGTTCGGTATGTTCGGCCATTTCGCCGTTCGGTGTTCTGTTCTGTTCGGTATGTTCGCATTCGGGTTTATGTTCACATTCGGTAGTCAGTTCGGGCCGAACACCGAACTTCTGAACCGCATTCGCCCATTCCTAATAAATATGGTCTATAGCTGAAAGGCTGGGTTAAAAGCCTGCCTGGTGTTAAAATCCAATTCCTTAGATGGTGCAATAAATGTTTGCCAAAGATTTTTGCTGTCATGGTAATTAAACTAATAGGCCTATAACACCCAAAATCACTTCATGCTCCCTTCTTAAAAATTGGAATAATCAAACTTCCCTTGCAGTGATCTAGGATTATTGCTGTTTCCATTATGGCATTATACCAGTTAGCCAACACAGGGTGATTTCAGACAATACGCGGTCCCAATTCACCACAGTGGATTCCCAGCAGGGGCAAACCAAACAACCACCCTCCATGGTCAAAAAAGCCCCGAACAGACGTTACGGGACTGGAACCATGGCAGGGAATCGGGCTGACAGATCACGGACCGGGGCTGCGCAACAGATGTGCCGCCAATTTCCAGCCATTGTCAAAACACCCACAAGGCACTGGGCAGGGGCGGGACACAGACATGGCCATCTGAGGGCAAATGAAGCCAGAAGGCACAAAAGGAAATGCTCACACAAAGGAAATGGGAGAAGAGCCACCGAGGCACGACACTCAACAGGCACACAGACAACGGGGGCACAATGGAACATACAGCATGAACACACGCGTGGGCACACACACACCCCCGGAAGGGAAAGGAAGGGAAGAGGGGACACAGGCATCTGGACAACACACAAGACACACCGAGCACAGGGGGAGAGCGCGGAACAGGGAAGTGGGGGGAAACAGCACAGGGGCAGGGCAGGACACAGGCAATGGTAACAGCAACCCCCATAGCAGAACTGTCTGCATGGGCACCCCCACAGCAACACAGGCAGTCCCGGAATGGGGGGCCCCCGGAGTTTGGGCCCATGGCACAGAGGGAGCCCACACGGCACAGGGAGTGGCTCGGGAATGGTCCAGGAGGCACACTCAGACCCCACATGCTGGCAAGGGGGTGATGGAGGGTAGGTAGGAGAGCCGGTGCAGCGCAGCAGGTCCAAAGGCACAGACCACCCCCCTGGGAGGAAGCTGGGAGGGGCAGTCTGGGTTCCCCAGAATCCTGAGGTCACACAGGCACCCAAGGGGGGGCGGGGCCACAGTAGGGAGCGCTGGTGGGTGAGGACAGTCATCTGAACCCAGGGGAGTTGGGGAGGCCATGCAGAGAGCCGGACCCAGGCACCGGGGAAGGCAACCATGGAGGAGAACACCAGGTGCAGAGGGAGATAGGGGGGGCCCAGAGGGGGCCCAGGGCCACAGGAAGGGGCAGCAGCACGCCGGGAAGCAGGCAGCACAGCAGCATGGCAGGGACATCAGGGAGGGAGCTGGCAGTGGAACACGACCCCCGGGTGGGAGTGGGAGCCCACACAGGGTCAGGCAAATGGGGGGCGGTAGGCACACCGGGACTCACAAGCAGCTGCTGGGGGCCACTACAGGCCATGGGGCCGGAGGCCCCACCCGGTGAACCAGATGGGGCCAATGGATCATGCCCCAGAGGTACCCCAACAAGGACATGTGGTGGGTGATCAGGTAGTAGGTCTCAAAAAGATCCTACATGGACAGCCCCAACTGCACATCCGAATGGGACCACACGCCTGACAGTGCCGACAGCTCTGCCGTGGTAGGCTCAGACACGCAGCAGTCAGCAGCAGGGGGCCATGGAAACTGACCCAGCTCCAACAGCCGGTGATACACCACCCCACGAGAGCGCTGGTACCCACGGACCCTGTGAACACAGCCAAAGTAAGACACGGCCAAGGCAGGGCCCCCCTCCATGAGGCAGATCATGTAGGCTGCCAAGCTGCACACAGACAGGGCAGACACGGTCTCAGCTGCAGACCAGGCCACATGAGAACACCTCATCTCTGGGATGCACCCATCGGGGAAGGGAACCAGCCCCAGCGTCTCCGCATACAGCCGGCAATCCCGTGTGCTCGCCTCATAGCTGAAGTAACGAAGCCCAGAGCTCAGGTTCACATAAGCATCCAATTGACTGTCTGGGCAGCCCAGGAGCAGCTGGATGGCCAGTGTATGCCACAGGTCACACAGGGCCATGGTCTCGCAGAAGGTCCAGCTACGTGGGGCCCCATGGGGGCCGGGAAGCGGGAGCCCGGTGAAAGCACAACCAGCCATGGTCCAGCGAGAAAGGGAGAATAACACCATGAACAGGGGGGCACACATTCCCCACAGGGCCGGGGGGGGGGCTGCAAGGGGTCCCAAGGACAAGCTAGGCGGCCACAGACCGCAACAATGTATAGCAAGAGAGTGAGGCGTGGGGTGCAGACCCAGCACAGCTGCGGGAAACAAGCACCCAGACAGGACTGCTGACACACTAATCAGGCTGGCAAGGACACGGTGTTGCAAACAGGGAGAGGTGGGGGGTGATGGCAGAAGGCATGCAGTTGCAACAGGAACACATGGCCGCGCGCACCTGTCTGTGTGCCAGGCCCCATGCATGGACAGCAGGTTCACCCAACAGCGCGCTCAGGGTTGCCCGCCCTGCAGTGGGGAACCCAGCCAGCTGGGGGCAGGGCACCGGCCGACCCAGGCAATGACCAGTCCAGCATATCCCACCCCCAACTCCTGGGGCTGCCAACACCATGGAGCGGAACAGGGCGGCTGCCTACTGGATGCACCTTGCGCTCTCAGCTGAGTGGTATCATGCCAACATCAATCAGCTGTGCATCCTCACCACAGAGGTGCACCTGGGCACCCGCCGGTGTGTTTCCGTGGCCTGGAGCCCTGCATGGTCCCACAGGGCCACCACGGCTGCAGGTGTGTCCTGGCCCAGCTCATGGCTCAGAGAGTGTCCGGGGCTGACTAGCAGGCCGGGAGCCGGTGCCGGAGCAGGGTAGCGGCGATCTGCGAGGTGGCCAGGCGCCTCCAATGGGGGAGGGAGACCTCATGCCAGGCAGCCCTGCTCGCTATGCCCATTGACCGGCGGATATGGGTCACAGAGCAGGCACAGGGGTGGTGGTCGAGGGCGCTGGCTCAGTGGAATGAGAGTATGGAGGGCCCACTTTAGGATGGACAAGCTCACCTTGCTGTGGCTCGCTGAGCTCCTCATGCCCTGGCTGGAGTGGCAGCCCACCCCGATGCGGGCCCCCATCCCCATGGTCCAGCAGGTGGCCATTGGGGTCCTCCCTCTGGTGGCAGACCCATGCCCGGTACTCCCTCATGTGCTGTGCTGGGAGCACGGATGGCTGTGGATGTTCGGGTTGCCCTGTAGTGTAATTGGAGGTGATTTGCCTGCCGCCCCAGGTGCCCGTCCCCAGCTCTGGGATGGGCCTGGGCCTCCGTGGCCCCCTGGAGTGTCACCCGTCCCCTTTCCTCCCCCTCCTCCCTGGCACCCTGGCCCCTCTCACTGACTCCGCGTGTCCTGGGTCTCCCTCCAGGCCCCCCCGGGAGTCCCCCCACCTGGCCCGTGTGCCTCAACTGGTTCCTCTGCCCACTGCCTGGGCTCCTCGGCACCGGCTTCCTCATCCACCTGACTCTGGTGCCGGGTTGTCCTGTGCTCTGTGGATGAATGGGGGGGTTGGTGTAGGGGTGTCCAGGCGGGGCCCCGGGGCCCCTTTCCACCTTGTCTGGGGGGGCTGGGGATGTCCCTGGGCCGTGCATCCCCCCTGTCCCCATGCCCCCAGTCCCTCTCCCCTCCCTGCCGCTCACTTACCCTCTATGTCTGTCTCCGATCCCTCCGAGGCTGGCCCGTCTGTGTTGGTGTGCTCCCCCTGGGACCACTGGATGAGGGTGATGAGGGTGCCGGCCTTGGACTCCACCTGCCCCGTCTGGGGGTGGGGGCTCTCTGGGATGCTGCTCGGAGGGGCGGCCTGCAGGTGTCGGAGGTCCCAGGGCATTCCTCATGGGGGTCCGGGGTCCTGGGGCATGTGCCTTCCCGGGGGTGGTGAGTGGAGTGGGTACCTCAGCCCATTCCCTGCCCTTGACCACGGTGCTCCCCACGAGGTATGAGGCAATGATCAACCCCTTCATGTGCAGTATGTGGTCCAGGGCATCATAGAAGGGGACAGTCTGGGCTCTGTGTCCGGACTGCCGATTATTGTACCCATATGGCCTTGTACCCCGTCTTCAGCTCCTTGGCCTTTGAGTGGCACTGGGTGATGGTCCGGTGGTGACCCGCCACCTCCATTTCCCACACTATGTCTGCAAAGACGTGCTCGTTGTGCTGATTGAGCCTGATTGCACCTGATTGCGCTTGATGAAGTCCCGGGTCTCCTGAAAACCCCACTGGCTCCCTCGGTGGTAGGGCCTTCTCCCCCATCTCCCCTGTGGGTCCTCCTCCTCCTCTTCCTCCACCTCCACCTGGTCTGGATCGGTGTCCTCCGGGGCTCAGCTTCCTGGGCCTGTTTCTGTGTCTGCGGGACATGTGTGTGTGTGTTATGGTTGGGTGTCATACTGTCCCAGTCCCGCGGGCCACCTCCTTTCCCTCCCTGCCAGTTGCCTGGCTGCCCCCACCTTGGTGTCCCTGTGCCACCTGTTCCTCTCCCCATGGTTCCCCTTACCCGTTTACGGGGTGCCTCCTCCCCCGGTCAGGTCGATGTCCCCAGGGTGGCCTGTCCCGGCTGCTGTGGCTGCTGCTGTTGTCCCTCCCCCTCCTCCCTGTGCAGCATGACCACCACCTCCTCCTCCTCCTCCTCCGCCTGCGCTTCCTCCACCACTGCCACCGTCACTGCCTCGCCCTCCTCCTCCCTCGCTCTCTCTCCCACCGCTCTCCTCCACCTCCCTCCTCGCTCCATCCCGCCATGTTTCCCTGCTGTGGATTTCCCTTTAAATCTCCATCTGGTGCCTGTGTTGTTGCTGGTTGCCTGGCAGCCACACTGTGTGCTTTGTCCCTGGATGGGAATAATTTCCTTTGATTCAGGCCGGTGGTTGCTATCCAGACATTCCTTTTCTTGTTGTTTTCTGTTGGGAATCTCTGACCATGCTTTCGGAGATGGTCCGGGGTGGAGCTCCGGAAGCGTCGTTGATTTTGACCCCATGTGGGTATTGACTGTGGTGACCATTTGGCGGCCACTGAACAGATGTTCAGGGCGCTTTGGCCCCGCCGTGAGATTGAGCGTGGTTCACTGTGTTTGACTGTGATCTCATAATGTCTAAAAATACTCACATTTGCCAACCAATTTTTATTTCCCTAAAAAACTTCTAATTGAATCCCATCTAATCCTGGTGCTTTACCAACCCTTAGTGCAGAAATATATCCTGAAACCAGCTCCCCTGATAGTTTATATGGAGCTATATCACCCTTAAGTGAAACCTTAAGGAAGGAATCAAATACTAATTCCCCTGGGAGCGGGGCGAAATGCTGAGAGAAAAAATTCAGCCATACCTTTGGAGAGATATTGCCATCTGTGTTAATTAAATGGTTATTTGTTGCCCTGTTTACTAAGGTCTAAAATTGTTTGGTATCCTTGGTTTTCACAGTTGACATCGGCTTTTCCCACTTCAAATTTGCAAACTGCTTCTTTTTCTCTTTTATCAAGATCTTGTATTCTTTCCTAATTGCTCACAATTCTGTGTAGTTCACCAATTTCCTCTCCTTCCACATTGAGTGTGTTCCTTCCCCCCCCCCCCCACATTCCCTATCAAACCAGGAAGCACCGCTCAGATTTATAGAACAAGTTGGGGGCCATCTTTGTTTAGCTAGAAAGTCCTGATGAAGGGAGTCAAACAGTTGTTCAGTGTAGATCAGAACTTGCTGAGGGGAGCTAGCACCTAGTATCTGTTGTCTTTGACCCACAGATTCTTCACCCTCAAAAAATTCTCCTAGGGCTTCCTCAAGATCAAAATCCCATTGGAGCTTATTATTCATTATCAAGGGCTATTCCTACCACCTCTGGACTCCTCTCCCTTATACATCCCTCAAGGACTCTGATCTAAACCAAAACAGTCAGAGGTAGGTGATCACTTTCTGGACGCTGCAATATAGCAAAGCCTTTAATCCTATACCATTGTTCTATGGGTAATTTTAGACGTTACGAAAACGCCTTTCACCACAGTGAACCCCAGTGGATTCCCTGTGGTGGCGGCATTTCCGTGAATGACTCTTTGACCCCTGCCAGATGTTCACCACAGTGAATCTCTGGCAAGGGTCAAAGCTAACCACGGTTCTGGACCTCCAGCCGGCCAGAGGTTGAGAACCGTGGTTAGATTGGCCACGATACGGGATGGACCAAAAGTCATGTGTGTTACCTTGGCCCATCCTGGATCATGGCCCCGACCACAATACAGGATCGGGTGCAGCAGCCTGATTGGCCACTGCGTCCGCTCGTCTCCTCGAGGGCAGGTGGCAGAGGGAGCATGGGGGCGGGGCTGTGTGGCCGCACATCGCACCGCACAGCCCCACCCCTGCCGAGATTCCCCAGTGTGATGGAGCCAGCACATCTAAAGGACGGCTGGCCTCATCACAGACCAGGATCTGAGAGAGATCCCGGTCCAGGATTCAGTGTGATGGGTCAAACGGCCCGTAATGTCTGAAAATACCCTATGTCCACTAAAATCTAAGTCCCCCGTAGTATCACTAGGGAATACTCTGTTTACTTGAATCAGGTCCAAGGAGTACATTAAAGCTTGCAACCTAGTCCCTGAATAGATGGATACAGTGTCCTTGAGGGCTGGAAGACTTAACCCCAAAATTTCATTCCTCAGCAGGAGTTCATCTTTCAACCAATCAAGGCCACCACACCTGGCATTAAAGTCCCCTCCTGTTAGTAAACAAATATTAGAAAATTCTAGCTTAAGCTGCTCCAAGTAGTTCTCCAATTTATTACATTTTCCAGAAGTCAGTGTTTTATATATAAACGGGGGCATTCACTATTAGATATGATTCTTGTAAATCTAGAACTAGCTTAACTGCAAGGGCTATATCAATGAATCTAGATACATAGGCAGCTGTCCAACCTTCATCATTACTACACAAGTGCAAAGACCTGCCCGTGGTCATCCCTTTTCTTTACTTTGAGTAGCTTCTCAATTAAAGCAGTCATAGCCCCTCAAAAATACAGGCTCTCTACTCCATCTTTCTTGTAAAAAGATAATTGAGTACTCTCCCCAAAAGTCCATAAAATCCCTGTCTCCTAATTTGCTCACTAAACCTGCTATATTCCAAGAAAGGAGGTGGGGGAGGCAAATGTAATCCCTGCCCTACCATGCTCATATGTCAGCTAAGTTCCTCCATTGTCCAAAAGTTGTCCTCTAATATGAAGGAACCCTAAAGACTACACCCGCTGAATAAACACACTCTATATCATTTCCACACTGTCCTCCTCGCTGATCCTCCCTAGGCTTCAATTATAAGGAGTCCTTTGTATTGGGACTCCCCAACTCATAATCATCTAAATATCTATAGACTGGGTACTCTGAGTTAATAGGAGTAGTAATTTGTTCTCCCATAGGCTTTTTAAAAGATTCTCCCTGGAGCTGTCATTCCATCCACCAAGTGGAATGAACTCTGTATCTCAGGGTTTACAGCTTTCTGAAGAATCTTAGGTTCAAGCGGAGGGGGCATAGGAGCATCACTAATTGTCAAGAGAGTCGCGCAAACCACGTTAAGCATTTCTATTATATGTGTCTGTTCCTCTCTAGGTAGCTGTTCAAGAGAAATTAACAACCTATTCTCTGAATCTTCAACTATTTCCTGGGTGAACTCATTACTAAGATTCATGGCAGAGCCTACCCCTTCCCTAGGGGTCCTGCCCTTTTCTTCCTCCACGCTAATTTCCTTAATGGGTTCCTGGTTATCTTGAGTATGCACTAAGTGGTCCCTTATTCTTGACCTCCGAGTTTCAAAAAAGGGAGGGGAAAGAACAAGCTTCCCCCTCTCCCTGCTAATGGAAGGAAGGAGTGGCTTAATACTAGAATTTATTAGTACTTTCTGTGGGTAAACTTCCCATCTGCTCAAAGAGCATCTATAATTCATAACTCTTAAAGACAATTTAGCAGATGCAATTGTTACCAAGCACCTATATCCTGCCAAACCTGGATTCATAGACTCAACATTCTGAATATCTTGGCTTCTCAACTGCAAATTGGTCAACGCATTCAAATGACCCAGAACGTGGTGCACTTTGACCCAAGATGGCATAAACTATCTTTGAAGTGAAAAAAATAGTAAAAACTATTTTATCAAGGCATTGACTGAGTTCCTTAGTAGGTATTCTATAAGTATGGGAGGGATCCAAGGGGAGAACGGGGGGGACTACCTCGTCCCCTATTTGTTAAATTACATTCCTTGTGTTGGGAATCTGTTGGCCCTACCATCTGTGATAATACCTGAGTCTCCGTAATTTGATGTACTTTATCTCAATAAACCTAGCTTATTAAAAATAATCTTTAGAGACTGCCCTATCAATAATACCTGATTTCCCAAAGAGATAATGGAATAGTTGGAGAATCCATTTGTCCTTGGCCTGAGTGGATATGAGAAGTTCCTCCTAGATCAAAAGTTCCGGTAGGAGCCTCTTCTAAATTCCCTTCCACCTTGCCATCCCACCTGGTCAGTCATTGCACAGCCAATAGATTGATCATTTGTAATTCACAGCTTCCCTTGGACTCCTGGACCTTCCACATCTGTCTCCAAACAAATATTGATTCTAATTCCAATAATGCATATCTGGTGTGGCAGCTTTGGCTGTATGTCTCGGACTCTAGCCTGGCCACTATCATCCATGCCTTCATCACTTCAAGACTGGACTATTATAACACATTCTATGTGGGGCTACCCCTGATGACAGTCTGAAGACTGCAGCTAGTGAAGAATGCGGTGACCCATCTCCTTACAGGGACGGGTCACCATGAGCACATTACACCAGGTCTCCGTGCTCTGCACTGGTTGCCTATAGTCTTCCGGGCCCAATTCAAGGTGTTGGTACTTACCTATAAAGTCCTAAATGGTCTAGGCCCCACCTATCTGCAGGATCGCTTCACTCTCCGTGTCCTGGATCACCCCTGTGGTTTGCCAGGAGCACCCTTCTTGATGTCCCTTGTGTGGACTGTGGGGCTACGATGGAGAGGAAGTTCTCGCCTAGGCTGTGGAAATCCCTTCCCGCAGAGGTTTGGGTGAACCAAGACCTTGCCTCGTTTCAACATCAGTGCAAGACCAGGCTGTTCCACCAGGCTTTTGGTGAGGGAGATGGGTGAAGGGTGGGTAGGTTGGGTATGGGGCAGGGAGGTTGGCTTTTTTTGTATTTTATGCTATCCCCTTTTGAGTTGTTTATGGTTTCTATATGTGTTATTTTTAGGATATTTTAAATGATATTTTAATATATTATGTTGTAAGCTGCCTTGAGCTTCATGAGCAGGAAAGGTGGAATAAAAATATTGTAAATATATAAATAAATAATAAAGTTGGAAAGAGGAATATTAGAGGCCACATTATCTTCCACCCCATTAACACTTTGAGAAATCTCATAGCACTTTTCTGTTTTCCTTTGATTAGATGGGGGTGGGGGTATTTGACATTCTGCTACCGTACGCCTTTGCTTGGTCCTAGGTATTTCTTATGAGATCAAACAAAAATCTTCAGCCAAATAAAGGGTAGTCTTATAAAAGGATGTAGTCCTTCCTCCCACTATAGGCAAAGAAACCCCAAACTATCACAGCTATGAATATAGGATCAATTTTCCTATGTGGCCTCCTCAAAAGTTAGTACACACTAAAACTATAGCCCATAAATCATTCTTATTACTGTTATTTCATCTTCACCCATTAAAATTTAACAGTTATATCCTGGGAAATAGGCAAATAGCTTCTTCAGCAAATACTCCCACAGTTACCAATTAAAGTCCAGTATCAATATTGCAGTTCTTTTAGAGTTCTATTCTTCAAAGCAGTTGAGATCCAAGCAAAAGAAGCAAGTCTTCTCAATCCAGGCAAACGTTCTCCCTCCCCTCAATCCAGTGGGATCAAACAAATTCATAGGGGTCAATAGTCCTTCATGGAGTGATAAAAATAGCACAACCAAGAGCAATTCAGACCCACAATCACCAAAGCGTAGGTCCTCATCACACTTTACCTTTACAATATAAAGTCCCGTCTCCCAGGCCTGTAAAAGGGCTTCTTACAAGGACCACACCCTTTGTGGCACTGGCACACGGCCAGTGGCGCACACTGGCAGCACTGCCTCTGGCAGCTCCCATTCCAAAATAGCTCCATTTAATGGGGGAAAGGGCATTGGAGCCAATCAGGGCTCACTCAGACCTTGTGACTCCCTGGTAGCAATCCCAATCTCCACAGGGGGAAGAGGGGAAGCACCAAGCTGTAATCCTGCTGCTCAGAAAAAGATTTAGGGCAACAGCACCAGCTGCTCTCCCCTTTCCCTATAGCACAATACCTTCCGGCAGCTCCCAGTCCAAAATAGTGCCAGGTAATGGGGGAAAGGGTGTTGAAGCCAATCAGGCCTCATCCAGACCTTGTGACTCCCCTGGTAGCAACCACAATCTCCACAGTGGGAAAGAGGGGAAGACACGGGCTGTAATCCTGCTGCTCAGCAAGGGGTTTAGGGCAACATCATCAGCTGAACTCCCCTTCCCTGCAGCAGCAGTGAATGAATTAAAATCATTCCATAGAACAGGACCCTACTGACACAATAAAGTGTCTACTTCCTGTGGCGTAAGTCACTGGACTACAGACCTGTCTGCTGACATGGGTGAGCAACCAGGTTCATACAGGCAGGGGATGCGTGGGCGCCTATCCCCACATATGTTTTTGTTTTTCTCCCACATGGGGCACTCTGTATTTTTCAGCAGTGTTCCGCACATGGCCATGAGAGGGTGGTTTGTGGGTCATGTACCACCTTCACATAGGTTTTTGGATAAGTGGTTGATGGGTGGCCATGCATGGTAGCATCTCCTTTAAAAAGAGCCTGAGCCCGGTTCAAGGTTTTAGTATTGATCTATAAGGCCCTTCACGGTATGGACCCCTTGTTTCTCAGGGACCGCCTCACCCTCCGCACCCCAGAGCGACTCCTTCGGTCTGCCGGGGGTGCCTTCTTGCCCGTGTCAAGCGGGGGGCCACAATGGAGAGGGCATTCTCGGTAGCCGTGCCATGCCTTTGGAACTCCCTCCCGGAGGAAGCTCACCTGGCCCCAAGCCTTTTAACATTCTGGCAAAAGTGTAAAACCTGGCTGTTCGCCCAGACCTTTGGGGAGGGGGGGAGGGGGGAGGGGTTTTATTCCCCTTCATCCTATTTATTTTGTTGTTGTTCCCTAGTTCTGTTTTAATGGCTGGAACTTCTTTAAGTGTTTTAATGTGTTTTATAGATGGGTTTTATATTTGTATTTTATTGTAAGCCGCCCCGAGCTGTTTTAGGAGGGGCGGGGTAAAAATCCAATAAATAAATAAATAAATAAATACACCCCTAACTGTGCTCCCTGGGAGCTCCAGCACATGCTAGAAGGTTCTGTTCCAACAATACTGTCCAGCATTTCCTGATTTTACTGCTAAAATTGTCACATTTGGCAATTGCATTTGCTGCAAACACAAAAACTCCCACTGACTCTTGTGAAGCTGAAATGACAATTGATTTAAAGAAGCCAGTCAGTCAAATTTTGTTGCATAGTCATCGACCTTAGCAAAGAAAACGTATAATACATGTATAAAAACATAAAACAATAAACACACACAAAACAAATAAATCTGGTTAAGACAAATAATACAAATAGAAAAATAATAAGAATTTTAAAAAATACGCAAAACTCGCAAAAACATACCAAAATGAAATCCAGAGTAAACCTTGCCCTTCAGCGGGCACTAGGAAGGAACAGTCTCAGACCCTGTTAGAACTTCAATTGGAAAATGGGAATCAGGGGGATCAACCCCACAGTGCCCTTGTCCTTCGATGGACACTGAGAGAGGACAATCCCAAACCCTGCTGGAGCTTCCATTAAGGAGTAAAAAAAAAAATCTGTTGGGTCAATCACACAAAGTCCTTGCCCTCCAGTGGGCAGCAGGAGTGGACAGTCCCAAAGCCTACAGGCCAGCCACCTGATTAGCACTTACAGAGGCTAGTGGCCAAAATTATATAATCAAGGCTATGTAATAAAAGCATTACAAGTTCAAATAACATAAATTGAGTATACAAATCTAAAGATCTTAAGAAATTGCCCCATAGAATTCATACTCACTGGGTCCTGAAATGACATCAAAACAGACTAAACCAACTCAGGTAATCAGAACTCCCTTTAAGTTGTAGCATATTTAAATTGTAACATAGTAACCAAGCCAGGAGGACCTGATTATATTCACTTGGGCCAAATATTTGACCATTATTGCAGTCTTGACTCTGTTATGGTCCTCCTTAGAACAGGAAAGGCTTTGAGAAAAGTCCATTTAGAACCTCCCTGACTTCCACATATAAGGGGGGGGAAACACTCCTTTCCAATCTTACTCTTCTTTAATTTCATCATTATATTACAGAATTTTGCTACAGTAGATGTAATAAGGGGATTGTAGTCCCCGAGAAGAAAAAACAGTAAGTCAAATTGGGAGAATACATTCCGACCAACATTATTGGTCCCAATAACTCTGTTACACAGCGGACAATCAAAAAGAATATGGACTAAGGACTCAACCACCTGATGCCCACAGCCTTTACAAAATCACAAATCATATGGTATCTGTGATCATCTGGCTTCTGTGACAGAGGGTAGAATAGAGAACCTTGGAAATATAAAAGCAACCCTATTTGACCAGTCAGAGAGATTAAATAAATAAGGTGCCCATTTTGAATTGACTGGGAGGGATCTATTCTATAGACAATAGAGATCTTCTGTTCATTTATTGTTTCAGCCAGAGATTGTTTTTCTTGGTCTTGGACTCTGGTTTTAATTAAATTGAGAGCAGTGGGGCATGACATCGAAGACAAATACTCTACTTGCCTAGCTGGGGAAGTATGTGCGCTACACCCTTTCCCCATGGACCAGGATCATACAGCAAAAAGGCGTAATGGGCCAGGGAAGCCTGGTCAGAAAAAAAATATCCACAGCTAGTACTTCAGTATATAGATCTTGGCTACTGAGGCCAGTGAGTAAAACCCAATTTTCGATCTTAAAAGGGCAATTGCGGTGCTCTTTGGGACATGCAATATTTTTCTTAGAAATCTATTCTGAACCCGTTCCAGATCCATATAGAGATTCGGTCCCCAGATTGGCCCTCCGTACATCAGTGGGGAGGGGGGCACTTTGCCCTAAAAACTTTGATGACTGGGAGGGCCATTCTCCCCCCAAAAAACCACACCGGAAAACAACTAACAATACCCTTACACAGGGTTTCGGCCTTGGCGTGGGCAGCCCTCAAATGCATCTGCCAAGACATTGACTGGGAGAAAATTACTCCCAGATATTTATAGGATACCACCTGTTCAATGACTTGGGAATTCATGAACCATCTATACTATTATCATGATCTCCCAACTACCAAAAGTTTAGTTTTAGAATAATTAACAACCAAAGGTTCGGTACTACTAAATTGTGTGAAGCTATCCATCAAGCGCCTTAGTCCTATGAAAGCATACAAAATTAAAATTATATTGTCTGCATAAAGTAGAATCAATACTGAGGTGGAACCTAGAGTAACTGGATGAAACTGTGGGTCTTTTAGCTGTTCAGTGGCCACACTGATATAGAAATTAAAAAGCAACGGGGTTAATAGACAGCCCTGTCTTACTCCTTCAGAGGTAGTCACTGAGGAAGATAGAGAGCCTGTAGTCTTCCAGGACTGATTCAAGGTGTTGGTGCTTGCCTATAAAGAGTATTTTGCTACCCTCAAAGCATCTGCAAAATCATGTCCAGCAGAGCTTTTCCAGGTGGTGATGGGCTGGTCAGTTACAACCATGTTCTTGGGGCAGTCAGGGCCACCTCTTGTGAATTAGATCCATGCCCGTCCTGGTTGGTTAAGGCCTGCTGGGAGACATTGGGACCATTGCTGGCCAGGGTTGTCAATGCCTCCCTTCAGAAGGGCAGAGTGCCAAGCTGTCTAAAAGAGATGGTAATGCAGCCTCTACTCAAGAAACCATTGCTTGACATTGACTCCCTTGCCAGCTATCAGTCTGTCCCTAACCTTCCCTTTTTAGGGAAGGTTATTGAGGGTAGTGGCTCAACAGCTACAGGAGCATCTGGATTGCATCGGCTTTCTTGATCCCTCACAGTCTGGATTCCGTCCGGTCTATGGCACTGAGACTGCGCTTGTGGCGTTGGTCGATGACCTATGCCAGAAATTAAATCAGGGTCGTTCTTCTCTGCTGATTCTATTAGATCTGTCAGCTGCATTTGATACCGTTGACCATGAGATGTTGGTGATGCACCTGTGGGACCGTGTCGGGATGGATGGGACAGATCTTGAGTGATTCCATTCCTTCCTGGCTGGAAGAACTCAGCGAGTGGTGCTTGTGGATTATTTTTCAGCATACCAAAACCTCTCGTGTGGAGTCCCACAGGGTTCTGTTCTGTCCCCTCTCCTGTTCAACATGTACATGCAGCTGCTCAGTGAGGTGGTCAGGGGGTTTGGCGTGCAGTGTCATCAGTATGTGGATGACACTCAGCTTTACCTCTCCTTTTCATCAGACCCAGACATGGCAGTCTTGGTGCTTACTCGGTGTTTGGCAGCTGTGGGGGACTGGATGAGGTCTAATCAACTGAGCATCAATTCTGACAAGACGGAGGTGATGCAGGTGGGCTGGGCGATGGAGATGGTGGCCCCCATTATTGATGGTGTTTGTCCTCTGTTAGTCTCCTAGGTGCGGCGTCTGGGGGTGCTCTTTGATTCGCAACTCCGCTTTGATGTTCAGGTGGAGGCTGTGGCAAGGAGTGCTTTTTGCCAATTTTATCTGGTGCGACTGCTTCTACCGTATGTCTTTGATTCTGACCTGGCCACTGACATCCATGCTTTCATCACCTCTAGGCTGGGCTATTGTAATGGGCCTGCTGCGGGGATCCTCTCTCCCATCTCCCCCCCACCTGGACTTACCTGCTTGCGGGTGGTGCCGGGGGGGGCTGGTTTCCTCGCCGCCGCTGCCGGCACTGTCACCGCCGCCGCCGCTTCCATCCCTGCCGCCGCTGGGGCCGCCGCCGCTGCTGCTTCGTCCCCGCAGGATACCTGCGGGGACA
>QEPC01013456.1:1092475-1121684 GCA_003113815.1 Sphenodon punctatus | reverse complement strand
CTAGAAGCTTGCAGTAATGTGTTTGGCCATTGAATGTGTCTGTCAGTCTTTGGGGTTGCTCCACATCCTTCCTCGTACAGTCTCTCTCCCCCTGCCATGCAGGGTGCCTGCCTCTGACTGGCACTGAATATGCTGATATTCATCTGAATAATGATCTTCACTGGGACAACATCAATTGCTTATATAATTGGGGCCCTTTATCAAAATCTCCTGTACATTTGCTGAAAGGGAAGGAAAGGTATTTGATACATTCTTGCCAAATATCCTGTAAACATAATGAACTATCAAAATGTTACAGCTGGAAATGTATTTTCAGGTTAATGTCTTATACCCTTTGGACCCTTTATACACTCTTTTTGAAAATTGGCAGAAGTATTAAGCATATGGAGGGAAATATTACGCATAATATGCACAAGTTTCATGAACATTGGATACAAGATAAAGATGTTGTAGCCATGAATGTTTATGGAGCTTTTCTTAAAATCACAACATTCAATTGCTTCTGAAATCAGTTCCCTTTATCTAATCGTTTCGAATTTTGATACACATAGTGCCCTCCATCGGGGGTACAATCTCGCTCAATTCCATCAAAATAGAATAAGAAACAAAAAATTTATAGTGGGAAATATGTTTTTCAGTTTTTTCCCTCTACTTCAAAAACCAAATGTCATTTTCAGTTCCCGATTGCATCAAACAAATTACCAAACCGAGCCTGACTGAACTCAATACCGAATCTGAACTCAAAGTTCGACCCGAACCACCGAACGGACAAACATCCAAACCTGGTTCTGTTCGCACATCCCTACCAGGTGGAGGCTGTCTTGAGGAGTGCATTCGCCAATTACATCTGCTCCATCGGTTACAACCATATATCTCATACTTGGCCACTGTCATCCATGCCTTCATCATCTTGAGGCTGGACTACTGCAGCGCACTCTCCGTGGGGCTACCCATGGTGACTTCTCAGAGACTGCAGCTGTTGCAGAATGTGTTGGCCTGTGTCCTGACAGGGATTGGTCACCAGACCATATAACACCAGTTTTGCGCTGACTGCACTGGCTGCCTATAGTCTTCCGAATCTGATTCAAGATGTAGGTTCTTACCTATAAAGCGTTTCATGGCTTGGGCCCCACCTATTTGTGGGACCGCCTCACTCCCCAGGTCCTGGACCATCCCCTGCTGTTGGCCAGGGGCACCCTCCTTGAAGTCTCCCGGGTTCATTGGGTGGCAATGATGGGGAGGGTGTTCTCAGTGGCCACTCCATGGCTGTGGAACTTCCTCCTGGTAGATGTTGCTTGTCACCGGATCGCCTTTCCTTTAGAAAACATTGTAAGACCTGGCTTTTTCGGAAGGTGTTTGGAGAGGAAGTGGGTTGAGGGTGGGGGGGAGCATGGTTTGGTGCGTGGGAGGTGCGTGGGGGAAATCTGCTTGGGGCTACTGTTTTATTGTTTATTGAAAAATTGTTGGTATGTATTTTGATATATTTTTAAATGCTTTTATTCAACTTGTACACCCTGGGCCACCATAAATAAATAAAGTTTGGTGTTAAGACTGTTTGCTTGAACCTTAGTACTGAATATCCTATGTTGCGAAACCTACTTTTAGAGCCAGTAGGGCTAAAACGAGAACATTTTTTTTTCTCATGAAAATTACACAAGAATTGAGAACTATTACCAAAATCTCTGGCCGATCATGATAATGGTTTAATATCTCAGTCAAGAATTTCTCTCAATATACTGTTTGCTGTTACCGTTTACCATTACTGTTTACCATGTACCATGTTTTTCCTGGTAGCGTGCATGTGCAAAATGGCTGCCACGGCTGTGGCACATGCACTTACTGGGATGAACACAGTAAACAATATATTGATAAAAACATTCAACCGAAAAATGTTGAGAACAGGGATTTTCTCAATTATCGATTCTCACAAAAATGGGAGGAGATTGAGAACCAGGATTCTCAGGAGAGAATCATGAGAAAATTGAGATCAAGTTTAGTCCTAGAAGTCAGGCATTTTAGATGCTTTCTCCACTTTATGATGCTATCTGATGGCATGTACATGTTACTTTTTACCCTCCACAAATCAGGCAACTTATGTGCCAGATGGATAGAAACCTTTCAGTTTAGCCCAGTGTTCAGATAGCCTTCTTTGTTCATCACTTTCCATTGCAAATCCTCTTTTCCTTATCCCATCTTTAACATTATCTAACCAACATTTTCTTGAATGAACTCCTGGACTTCTGTTTTGTAGTTTCCAATTCAGACATGTTGCTATTGGACTTTTGGTGTCCACTATTTTCACATGAAAAGAAATGCTAAGCAATGTCTAATTGCTAAGCAATACTTAATCAACCTATACATCCAGTTTTAGGTTTTGTGTTGTTTTCCCTTCTGAAACTTAAGGGAATCCTTTTTGTTGGATTGGATTGGATAGGGAGAAAACGTTTGGCATTTTTAAAATGTCATCTACTTTTGCCTTTTCATATCATGTGCTTGTACAGACAAATATATCCATTGGGTAATTCAAGTACCTAATTTTTCAATTAAAATTACTGGCTGCCTTTTAAAAAAATTAACTATTGTGTATCCTATAGTTTATGGAGAGGATCTGATGTTCCTTCAAATATTAGAAGTATTTTATTGCATGGATGCTAATGCTTTCAATCCTAGTTTTTATATTTTATGTTGGATTATTACCTGCTGCCAGCTGTTGAAAAAATAGGTGTAGTGAATATCTGGTAAGTATGCTTATGAGGCAATACTTTATGAGCTCCTACAAGAACTTAATGCTCTGCCAGGAAATAAAAAGGATATATTTCTGTCAATATGGCAGGAGGGCCGGGATATTAATTTTTTTAAAAAATAAAATAAATAAATAAATAAATATCATAGGCTGACAATGAAAATTATAGAGAGTAGCAGGGCAATTATTAACAGGATAATGAAATAACTTAGTTTTTAATGATAGGAGTAAAGGGAAAATAAATTATTAAAAGTATCAATTACAATTATAAGCCAAGGTTATAAATACAATAAACTATGGATTTTGCAAGTCAGATAGCTTGCAAGTAGCTTTTAAAAAAAATAGCTTTCATGAAGGGACACACCTATACAGAACTGCATACACAGTGCTTGTATTTAATTTAGGACATCTCTGTTCATTTCACAGAGATTACAGTTATTATACAGAATCTCAAACTGGTAGAATCTTTCAAAATAATAGAAACTTGAAAGCCAAAACCACTGTATTAGTCATGTGTTTCACTATTGCGTATTGCATGGGAAATTCCCAAATGTATGTGGGACTTCAAATGAGGTCGTTCCATCTGGAGTTAACATCCCCATTGATATTTGAGATACTTTTCATGACTTTGGGTAAAAACAGATATGACAGTGGACCGCTGGGACCGCTTTAGCCCAGACCTCAGCTGCACATATGTACAGGTGCCACCAGATGCTGTCCCAAGATTTCCTTGCACTATGACAATGGCTATCCTAGGTTCTGACCTTGGGAAACCCTCAAAGTCACAGCTCGTGGTAAGTCCCATTTGACTGGGCCAAAGAGGTCCACAGCTGGCTATCAAATATGTTGTGGCCCACTATGACCCAGCCATCATGGTGGTCCATCATGGTGGTGTGTGGCAGCCACCTGCCTTCATGTCTGTTGTATTCCTCCCTGATCTGTGCAGGCGGCGAGACGGCAGAGGCTGCAGACATGGCCAGGAGTGTGTCTGGTGTGGATTTCCATCCTGGTCCACTATCATGTGTGTTTTTACCCTTTGTTACTATCTGGAGTTTGGGTGGGGTTATATTTGTATCCAGATGAAGTCACTTAAAAAAAGTTTGAACCAGTCCTCTAATCCACAGTCCTAAAACTTCTTACTCTGGAGTAGTTCCGTAGAATTTAATGGGACTATTCTGGAGCAAAGTGTTTTAGGACTGCAGATTTAGGGGAGAATCCTGTGGATATTTAGTGCAATTCTTAGAGGCAGTACAAATTTTTAGGGATGGGCGAATGCGGTTCGGAAGTTTGAAGTTCGGCCCGAACTTGGCCTGTTCGGACGACTGAACCCGAACCCAAATCTGAACATGAATTTACCAAACCGAACAAACTTCTGAACGTCGAACTGACCAAACAGTTCGGTCAGTTCAGATTGTGTTCGGGTGAGTTTGGGTGGCAAAAAATTGTCACTGGAAGGTCAAACTTGACAGGGAGGGGGAGTCAACTGAGGAGCAGACTTCCAGGCACCAGGGGTGGAGAGGCTTGGAGTAGCAGCCAGCCTGCCCAATCACCATCCCTTTTTGCCTCAGACCACTGGCTTCTCAGGGTGTTTTCAGACGTGACGAGATCACAGTGAACCACGCTGAATATCTACATGTGGTCACTGTGCCCTGCACGTCTGTTCGGCGGCCGCCAGATGTTCGCCACACTGAATACCCACCTGGGGTCAATTTCAACCATGCTTCCCGGGCTACCGGTGTGAAAATCGGCTGAAGCGTGGTGAAAGTGATTCCAGGCTGACATTAAAAAAAAGTAACGTCTGGTTGGCTATCACGGCCTGGAATCCCCGGCGGGATTCCGGGCCGTGGTGAACTCGGCCAGATGCTGCGGCATCATTGGCCTTGCTGCCTGTTCGTCTCCCCAGAGGGCGGGCGGCGAGGCAGCGTGGAGGGGGAGGGGCCATGCGGCTGCACATTGCGGCATGCGGCCCTGCCCCCTCCCTGATTCCTCACCGGTATCCCTGGCACGTCTGTTTGCCATGCTTGGGTGATCCTGGCAGGGAATCTGGGTTGTTTTCGGGATGGGGCGAAGCCATCCCATTGCCATCCTCCTCCTATTTCACCCATCCAACCCATTTACCTCCATATTATCATTTATTTATTTATTTATTTATTTAGATAGATAGATAGATAGATAGATAGTAGAGTTTTGTAGGAGTTAGCTTAGTGATAGAGATAGCGTTAGTGATTTAGTTTTAGTGTTTGTATGAGTAGGCCTTTGTACTTATTAGATAATCCATTTAGTTCATAGCATTTAGAATAGTTAATAGTAGTTAGATTTAGTGTAGCTAGATAGATATAATATTCAATTAAAAATTTAAATTAAAAAAACCAAAAAAACAAATAAAAACAAAAAAACATATAAAACCAAATAAAAAAACCAAAAAACCATATAAAAAACAAAAAACCACACCCCATTTAAAAACATTTCCCAAACAGCCAAACCAGAACCGAACGGCTGAACCCGAATGGACGAACTGAACGCAGCCGACCCGAACCCAACGGCCGAACCCGAACTGTGATCTGTTCGCCCATTCCTACAAATTTTATTGAAACGAATGGGACTTGTACTGGTGCAAATGACTAGTGCTGGCACTAATCAGCCAGAGGATCATGCTACCAGGGTTTTAAAGCAATGCTATTATAATATCTTGTGTTCCATTATAAATACTCTCAGAATAATGTTGCAAATAAGTTGTACAGATGCACGTGCTTATCTTGGCTGTACAATCAAAAGAGAAACAATAGAGAGTCCATGTAAAATGTATATTTAGAAGACATAAGAACAAAAGACGTGGCGCACTAGGTGAAACTAATCATCCATCAAGCCCAGCTTCCTGTCTCTGATAGTTTCATTTTCTTTTAAGGTATGATTCAGATTTTAAAAGTACCCTACAGTTGCTTCTTACAGTACCTGCACATTAAATTAATCTTCTGTCTTTTATTCACAGACCTGACAAGAATAAAAAATGAGAGTTCAGTGGTTACATAAAATAATGTGTTGCAAACAGTGTTTGCTTATTGATCTATTATCTGTAGACCAGTGGTTCCCAATTTTTTTGTCCATGTGCCCCATTCTGAGACGTAAATATAATCCTACGGCCCCAGACAACAACAAAGACTTGCAAAAAATATAAAATATCAATTGGGCACATATGCCTGGACACACGTGCTTGCTGACATAAAAATCCAGGGCTGTGAAAAAATAATTTACCCACCTAACCCATCCAATCCTCCTCCCCACCCCACTAAATACCTGTCCAAAGGACCAGGTTTTACATTGCCAGTGAAAGGAAAGGAGATCTGGGCTGAGGCTGATCTCCACAGTGATGGTGCGGCCACCGAGAATGCCACCTGTCAGTCCGAAATCACTGATAATGGGGGATATCCAGGAGGGTACTCTTGGATGACTGCAGGGGCCACCCTGGGGCCCAGGGAGTGAGGTGGTCCGTCAGATACGTGGGGCCCAGGCAGTGTAGGGTTTTAAAGGTCAGAATCAGCACTTTGAATCTGACCCGGAAGACAATAGGCAGCCAGTGCAATGCTTAGAGCACCGGTTTAATATATTCCCTGTAACCCATCCCAGTAAGCAGGCAGGCCACCATATTTTGCACCAGCTATAGTCTCCATACTGTCACCAAGGGCAGTCCTACGTAGAGCACATAACAGTAGTCCAGCCTTGAGGTGACGAATGCATGGATGATAGTGGTGAGATTTGAGTCCGAGACATATGGGCAGAGCCTCTTCACCAGATGTACTTGGTGAAAGGCACTCCTGGCCACAGCTGACACCTGCAAATCCATGCTCAGATGTAGATTCAGGAGCACCCCAAGCTCTGCACATGGGAAACCAACAGTGGACGGACCCCTCCAATAATGATGGTTTCCCCCTCCCCCAGATCACTGATCCCGCCCACGGCATCAACTCTGTCTTGTCAGGATTGAGTGTCAATTGACTTAACCTCATCCAGTCCCTCACAGCAGCCAAGCACCAGGGCAGCAATGAGACTGCAGGGCCTGGATTAGTTGAAAAAGAAAGTTACAGTTCAGTGTCATCAGCATATTGATGGCACAACTACGCACAGCCTCCCCAAGCTGCTGCATATACACATTGAATAAGAGAGGGGACAGAATGGAACTCTATGGGACCCCACACAGAGGGCCCCCAGGGGACAATGTACAGTCCCCTAGTACCACCCACTGAGATTTATGTGAAATCTATCTACTACATAAGAACGGAACCACTGTAAGATGGTACCATCTACCACAGGCAAGTCACCAACAACTCATGATTCACAGTATCGAAAACCGCTGTTAAATCTGGTAGAACCAGCAGGGTCATATGACTCTTATCTAGTTCCACTAGGAGTTCATCGATCAAGGCCACAAACATGCTCTCCATGCCATAACCCGGGTGAAAGCCAGACTGTGCAGGTTCAAGAAACGCATGCAATCTAGATGTGCTTGCAGTTGATGAGCCACTACTCATTCAATAACGATGAACCATGATTTCTTGAGAAGGATCCAGACCACAGCCCCCTTAAGGCAGTCCGGAACTCTACCCTCCCGGGTTGGACTCCTGACCCTACCTGGTCCATGCAGGAGGCAGCCAATGGGTGAAAACAGACATGATGCTAACCACCCTTTAACCACCCTTGGTGGTCATTTATGCATGTTTCAGGGCTGCATAGGGCACCAATACAGCCCTGAAACATGCATAAATAACCACCAAGGGTGGTTAAAGGGTGGTTAGCGTCATGTCTGTTTTCACCCTATGTCAGGGCACTGGACACACATGTGAGAGTGGCTGGAGAACCATCCAGGTGCCTGCACGGACTAGGTAAAGCTGAAAGCTCAACAAATGTGTGAGCAGCGAACCCTGCCAGTTCTTGACCTACAGGTAATGTGGGGCAGAACGGGCATGCTGGCCCACTCTGAGCCATGTTAGTCTGTGTGTACAGTCCTTAGCCCAGACTGTGACTCAGAGATTTTCTGAGGACACAGCATGGGCTATCTGCCTTCCTGGCTGAGGGCAGTCCCAAGCTAACATCTGGTGGCAATCCCCCCCGCAAAATGTGCCTATTGCTCCCAGACCATAGAGGGCCACTATGGTGGCCACGTGACGTCTATTTCAACCCAATGATACAATGGGTGATTTCAGACGTTACGGTAACACGGTGAACCACGGTGAATACCCACCTGTGGTCACCATGTACCGTACGTCTGTTTGCGGCGCGCCAGATGTTGGCCACGGTCAATCCCCACATGGGGTTCGTTTGAACCACGCTTCCCGGGCTAGCCGGGGGAAGGTCCCGGGAAGCGTGGTCAAACGGACCCCGGGCCGTGGCCAAGGAAAAGTAACGTCTGGCCACGTGCCACGGCCCGGGATCCCCGGCGGGATCCCGGGCCGTGGCACGGTCGGCCGGCCGCGGCGGCCGCATTGGCCCCGCTGCCCACCCGTCTCCTCGGAGGGCGGGCGGCGGGGTGCGTGGAGGGGGCGGGGCCCCGGCCCCTCCCACTTTCCCCGCCGGGATCCCCCCGGCACGTCTGTTGTGCCGTTACGGGGTAACCCCGGCGGGGAACGAAGCCGGTGGTGCCGGTACGGGGCCAAAGGGCCCCGTATCGTCTGAAAGTACCCTATATTAGGGTTGCTTTTATTTGATCTGTGAGAGGCACATAGATATGGTTCACTGAACTAGTGAATTTACTTCACATCCATCCATCCAAAATGGTAGTGAAAACACATTTAGTAGTTCAGTAGTTAGCAGCAACTTAAATAGTTCCAAGATCCCTTTCTGGCAAGCAAGATCCTATGCAGCTGTGCATAGGATCACACTTTGTATGAGTGCACTTTATTTGGAAAAGAAAAACAAAAAACCAAACATGACAATAAAAAATGATAAAGTAGGGCAGTGGACAGATATATTATTTAGTTATTTAGTTACTTTTACCATGTCGCTCTTCCTCAAAGCGACACAAGATGGCTCACAATTAAATTAAAAATACATTATTAATACAAATATAAATATACAAATATAAAACGATAATTACAAACATAAAATTCACAATGATCTGCATAAAAATGCAGCTCCCCCCCTATCCCACCCACCCCTTTCCTACCCCTACCAAATACCTGATGAAAGAGCCAGATCTTACAGCTTCACCAGAAATCAAGGAGATCCAGGCTGAAGTGGATCTCTGCCAGGAGGGCATTCCAAAGCAATGGCGCGGCCACCGAGAACGCCCACCTGTCCATATGGACCCGTCGATAGCACAGTAACTCTTAACAATATAAGATAACACTTCCATCTCAGTAGCAAACTATTAACATTGTCTTAAAGTGCACTTTAAATTTAACATTCCTCTCCTAGGTTTAACAAAACAAAGTCATAGAAATAGTGTAACAAACAATCAATAACATTTGGTATACCAGTATGGTGCATTGTTGTCTACTTGAGCAATGTGCTGAAAACACTGAAAGCTGCACATGGAAGACTTTAACCCTTGGGCACAGTTTTGTCAAAATACAAAATGTTTCTAATGTGAAATCACAAACAAGTAAGAATAATCAAAAAGCTGCAAGGCACCTTTTCCACAACTTTGTACAAACTGAATTGCTTGATCTCATGTAGCATATGTAGTGCACTGTACAGGCTGCCAAGTCAATTAAACCACTAATTGACTTTTTTCAAGAAAGACAGATGGTGGATCAAATTATATTCACTGAGAACTTTCTTAGGCTCCACACCTATGGATGATATACTCAGATTATCCAATGGGGAGTTCAAGAAGGGTTTATCAGTGTCCTTTTCATGCAATTTTTCCTTTCATTTTCCCCCTCAGTTGCTTTTAGTGGAGCTAAACCAGAATTCTTGCTCACTACCACTCTAAAAAGCTATAGGTGGGTAGGCAGAACACTGTAAAACTTCAAAAATGTCTAAGAGAGATTGGAACTTTGCCAGTCTTGATACATTTTCAACAAGTTATCAAAGGGCACAATCTTAATTGGTTTTTACATGGCTTTATCGCTCAATGGATTTTTGTGGGCTTTTTTGCCTAGTTTCCACAGCTACCAATTTCCCTTGAATGCGCACAACACTGAATGACCAGGAGTTACATCTAGGTTGTTTCTGATGGGCATGCTGAACCTTCCTTTTCTTTTTTTAAAGATATCCTACTGTTTGTCTAAAATAATTAAGGGTCCAAGCCTGAACATTCCCTGCCTCCTCAATGTGCTGCCACTGGGAGAGAGACCATGCTGCAGTGATGGCATGGTCAGGAGGTGGGGGCCTTTTCCGGGGACACCCTCCATTTGGACCTTGAATCGGGCTGTTGGTGTAATATTTGCCATCCTAATAGCTATCAATAAATAGCTATTTCTACTTTTCATCCTTTGGTTCAGTCATGGTAAATGTGTTTGGTTCTGCTTAGTCCTCTTTGGGGATGAGTGAAATAAAAATCAGACTCACTAAATAACTAAATAAATTAGCTTTTCAAACATAGTAGTTTCTAACTTTAAGCAAACATATTTACTTAGAAGAGACTGTTTATTCCCCCATATCTTGATTACTCATAGTGCCTATGGTCGTGACGAAAATGTTTTTCTGTGTATATGCATGAAGTTTGTGGGTTGTTTTGTTTGTTTGTTTGTTTTCTTACACATTCCAAGCAAGCTTAAATCTTCCAAGTGTAGAGTGTATACAATACTTTCTTTTCGCTTTTCTTGGAGCACTCTTGTATAAATTAAAGATATAATAGGTTTCTGATCCATGACTGTCGTTAGAAACCTGATTCAGTAAATAAATTAAGTGTGTTTAAGTTAGTATTGTACTTTGCATTCTATTGATTATTTTGCTCAAAGAAATGAAGTGGCTATCTGCAACTGAGTTACTCTGAAGAAAACTTTTTTAAAGACTTAGTCACATGCCCCCACTATAGAGGAAAATAAATAACTTCTGTTCAAGGTGACCTAGCATTTTTAAATAGGTTCTTATCTGATAGATACAAATACTACTAAACTGAATTTTATGTAAGAAAAGCTATGCCTGCTCCTTTTTCACTGGGCCTTATTTTCCTTTCTCATCCCTTTCTCATTGCTACTGCTTTAAGTATAGTAAAGTAAATGCATTAAAAATTAAGGGTGCTTGCCCATGTTACCATGCCGGGATAATTAACGAGAAACAAACCCACAGCGGGGAAATTAACGTGAGGCTTTGAACGTGGGTGCATGGTTAAAAGTGTCATTTAACGTGTCTCCCGTTGTTTTCAATCACGAAAGGCATGGTAGGATTTTGTGCCCTGCCTTTCATGATTGAAAACAACAGGAAATGCATTAAATGGCATTTTTAACCACACACCCATGTTCAAAGCCTCAAATCCCCCTCAGAAGTTTGCTTCTCGTTAGATCCCCCTGGTGCGGTAATGTAGGCAAGAACCTTAAATGTTACAATAGCAAGTCAAATACAACATTTGCACTTTACAATAAATAACATTTTATTTAAGAAGGGCATCTAAATATGTTCAAATAATCTGTTGAAGCCAGCACAAAGGTTCAAGATAGTTTACTATGGTTAGATCGTTCTTACCCTATTGTCTTTTCAGTAGGATAGTAATGCTTTGGTTGCTATGTGAGTTGCATAACAACTCACATTCTTATGCATAAAGGTGATGCACATGAGTTTTGCATGTGTCATAGAGGGCTTAAGACTGGCCTCCTAAGGGTTGCTTGTTGCCCAACATCTTCAGGCTCAATCCCTGGGTATGGAATGGAGACTGTGCTTGTGACCTTGGTCAATGACATGTGCCTGGAGATTGACAAGGGGAATTATACTCTGTTGATCCTGTTAGATCTTTTGGTGGCCTTTGATACAGTTAACCACAACATGTTTTTGACATGACTGCTGGACTTGGTGGGGGTACATGGAACTGCTCTTGAGTGGTTCCGCTCCTTCCTGTCCGAGAGGTCCCAGAGAATGGTGATGGGTAGGACTACGCATTTTTCATGGCAAATCTCCATGACTTGGTCATGGAAAAAAAATTCAAAAAGTGGCTGAAAGATCATGGTGTTGTTTTTAAAAAAAATCATCAGCTACATTAAAAAAAAAAAAAAAAAAGCCCCAGGGAATTTGAATGGGGGATGAACCCCTTAGATTGTAAGCCACATGGTATTCAAATGGGGGATGAACCCCTTAGACTAAGCCCCAGGGTATTTAAATGGAGGATAAACCCCTTAGATTGTAAGCCCCAGGGCATTCAAATGAGGGATGAACCCCTTAGATTATAAGCCTGTCCAAAGCCCCTTAGATTGTAAACTTTGGGGTCCCATCAAAAGCCTTTCAAAAGCCTTTTAAAAGAAGATGTGGCAGAGGGAAATTCCTCAATTGGGGCAGTGTTGCTGTCTTGTAAACAAAGTTCTTCGAGATGGTTTGAATGTTTGTTTATTTGTTAATGTTGTTTGCATTACGAGTTTTTTTTTCTTATTTCAACCTTTACAATAAAATTTAAAATAAAAACAAAAAAACAAAAAAAGTTTTTCGAGATGACTCCGAACATTCTCACAACACCCACCCTTCCAGCCCCACAAGGAATTTTCTTATATTCCTAGAAAGGGTTGGAAGGAACTGTCATTCTGAGGGGGTGAGTGCTTTTTATACTAGAGGAGCGCAAGGCCATCATGTAGTCTATTATTTGAATATCGTGACCATGCCATTCACAACCCAGTTGTGAGAATGTTGGGAGTCATCTCGGTGAACCTTCTTTACATGGCAACAACCTTCTGATCACTCATGTGGGGAGGAGTTGTTTGTTTACAAACAGCTTTATCTCCCTGTCCGATCAGCAGCTGCTGCTGCAGCAGCAACACTACTAGCAAGAAGAGGTCTCAGTGGTCCCTGCCCCACCTCCAAAGTGACACTGCAGCTCCAGAAGGGAAAAATGAGAGCGTTCACGGGAAAAGGTAAAATGTCATGGAGGGGGCAATATTTAATGAGAACCATGACCCCCCCTGACCACTGTGAAAAATGTAGCTCTATTGATGGGCTATTGCTTGTCATCCTCTCGGAACCACCCCTGTGGGGTCCTGCATGGTTCTATTCTGTCTCCCCTCTTTTTCAACATGTATATGGGTGAAAACAGACATGAGGCTAACCATCCTTTAACCACCCTTGGTTGTTATTCATGCATGTTACAAGGCTGTATTGGTGCTCTATGCAGCCCTGCAACATGGGGTGAAAACAGACATGAGGCTAACCACCCTTTATCCACCTTGTTGGTCATTTATGCATGTTTCAGGGCTGCATAAGGCACCAATACAGCCCTGCAACATGAATAAATAACCACCAAGGGTGGTTAAAGGGTGGTTAGCGTCATGTCTGTTTTCACCCATGCATAAATGACCACTAAGGGTGGTTAAAGGGTGGTTAGCCTCATGTCTGTTTTCATGCTATGAGGCTGCTGGTTGAGGTCATTTGGAAGTTTGGGGTGAAGTGCCATCAGTATGCTCATGACACTCAGCTCTACTTCTTTCCTTAAACCTTTTCCCCAAAACGGAAATATTTTAAATAACTTTCTGGGGTTTTTTAGGGAATAAAAATTAAGATAAATTAAATATGTAAAACATTAATTTAACACAAATGGTGCAACTGAATTTAATTAGCATGCGTTCACTTTTCTATATAAGTTAACAAAAGATTAAAATTAAATAATGAGAGGGAGGAAGAGGTTGGGGGCAAACCATTTTTCATTACTTGGTTGGAAATGTACCTATACTGCCTCTAACTATTAATCTGTCATAACTAGCAATGACATGAAAATTATATTTTGAATAGTATGGAAAATTCTTCAAGACCCAGTGACATATATAAGCTTCCTCCTCATTTAACTATGCATAAACTCAGGCTTTAGATGCCAATAATAATCTTTCAACAGCATCAAAACAGAACCCTTTGCACTGCACATTAAATGGTAAATATGTCTGCAATTATGTTCAACTGGCAAGAGTTAAGATTACAGGACATTTTTGGCTAATAATATTAACTCTTTTCAACCACCTACTGTCAAAGAAAAATATACCATTCCTTTTTTTTTTCCTTTAAAGCAAAAGCTTAGTGTTATTGCCACAACTTTACTTGTCTCTCCCTCTGTTCCCCCTTCCCTGTCTCCCCTCCCCCTGTCTTTAGATTGCCCCTCAGGCAGGGACTGAGTCTATCTTATTATTTGTAAAATGCCAGGTACATCGCTGATGCTATATAAATGCTTATTATAATAATTTATATCCTGCCTTTTCCCGAAGGCTCAGGATGGTTTACACACAATAATAAAACTACAATTATGGGAGATTTCAGAAGTGACGTGGTGAATGTCCACCACAGTCAACCTCACTCAAATGCGGGGGGTGGTAAAAGCGCCGTGCATGTCTATTTGCTCACATCCAGATGTTCACCACAATCAAACACGGCCAGGGGTGAAGCTAACCACGCTTCGTAAGGTCGGGGTGGGAGGAGGTCCAGAAGTGTGGTGAATGGTCACCACGGCAGGGGTGAATGAAAAGTAACTTCTGAACGGAAACCCGTAGCCGTGGTGGAAGGAATTGACCCCAGCCGCGGTGCATTCTGGGGCTCGAACCGCGGTCCACATCTCTGATGCATGTCTGTTGTGTTCCCCCGGCCCATGTTCTCTCTGATTGCCCCCGGGCAGTGGTCACGATCCTGTCACTTCTGTTGGGGCCGCACGTGTCACCACAGCCCGCGGTGAACCCGTTCACAACGGGGTGGGATTCACTGTGGTGAATTGGAATGCGTCACTTCTGAAATCACCCACAGTTAACAAAAACCAAAACATGCAATAATAAAAAGTACAAGATAGAATTAAAAAAAACATGGAAAATCCCTCCCCTCCAACCAAAAACCAACAAACCCTCTATCCCTGCCTGCCAAAAGGCTTGCCAAACAAAAAAGGCTTATACCACCTCTGTAATATGCTTAAGCTTGGTCTCCAGCAGACATCCGGGAGAAAGGAGTTCCATAGTACTGGCGCAGCAACTGAGAATGCCTCTCTGCACGCCCTTGTCATACGGCCAAAATTGACTGGTGGTACCCACATGAAGGCACTACAGGACAAGCGTGGGGGCAGCAATGGAGCACTGAAGGAAAGACGATCTTTCAGACATGTGGGGCCCAAGCTGTGTAGGGTTTTAAATGTCAAAAACAGCACCATGCACTCTGCCTGGAAAGGTATCGAAAGCCAGTGCAGATTGTAGAGCACAAGTGTAATGTGCCCCCGGTGACTCATCCCAGAAAGGAACCAGTCCACCTCATTCTGCCCCAGTTGCGGCTTCCAAACAGTCACCAAGGGCAGCCCCATGTAGAGTGTGTTGCAGTAGTCCAGCCTTGAGGTAATGAAAGCATGGATGATGGTAGTCAGATCTGAATCAGATAGAAAAGACTGCAGCCTTTTCACCAGATGGAGTTGGTGAAAAGTGCACCTGGCCACCTTAGCAACCTGACAATCCAGTTGCAGCAGAGGGTCCAGAAGCACCCCAAGGCTGTGAACCAGAGTAACTAGAGGGATCCAGATCCCCCAAATAATAGGGGCCCCTATTAAGTCACAAGATAAGCTCACCATCATCACTTCATTCGTGTCTGGATTCAACTTCAGTCAGCTCACCCTCATCCAGTCTCCAACAGCAGCCAGGCACTGGGAGAGCACTGAGACTGCAGGACCTGGGTCTGATGAAAAGGAGAGGTAGAACTGGGTATCATCCACATACTGACAGCACCTCACTCCAAAAGCTACGGATGATATCACTCAGCAGCTTCAGATACACATTGAACAAGAGGTAGACAGGATGGAACCCTTCAGGACACCACAAGGGAGGTCCCAAAGGGATGATGAACAATCTCCCATTACCACCTGCTGGGTCCTCCTCTTTATTAGAACAAATGGAATCACGCAAGAGCAATCTTGCACACTTACCTGGTTCTGCTGATGCATCAACACCACCTCATGATCAACCATATCAAAAACTGCTGAAAGATCTAACATGATTAACAGGGTACAAGTCCCCCTGTCAAACTCCAGGTGTAGATCATTGACCAAGGCCACAACCACAGTTTTTGTGCTTGATATTAATTTATATAATAATTGATCTCTGCGTGAAAATATTCTATTTGGCACATGTATTGCATATTTTTATTCCCACCCACCATCATTCTGTCTGTATATAACACTAAGTAAATTGGTAGCTTGTTTGTAACCATCTTAGTACAGAGAAATAAAAACTAGGTTGAATTATCATTATCCAGTGCTATTTTCCATCTGTCATACTAGATCTCCTATGACATGGAATCTAAATATCAGATTACATTTTCTATGTTGTGTTAAATATTTCTTTTGGCATTGTACTTTGTAGTTGTGTTTACCTTCAAAAAGATACATTAGTATTGGTAAAAAGCTATATAGCAGTAGTAGCAGACTAAAATGGTGCAGTCTTCGCTTGAAGAAGCATAAAAATGTAAATTCCCCCATGTGTAAATGTTGTGCCTGTAAAAGGAATCGAGTGCTGTATACTCAAAGGACAAGGGGGAGGAAGGGAAGGGTGAATTTGTGATGGATGAGTGTGGTGTGGGGAAAATAATTAGGAGGATCCTCAACCCGCCCCCCCCAGGTGACAGTGATTGTGAGTCAAGAGGAAGCTTCTCAGGTTAGCAATGACATGCGCGTGAAGGGGAGGTTAGGCTTGGGGAGAAGACTCCAAGCAAGAGATGGAGGAGTGGGTGGCATGCAATTCTTTTTTTCTTTTTCTTTTTTTTAGCATTTTAATTGTGAAATGCGTACGCTGCCATGAGCCATTTTTTGGGATCAGATGATGAATAATCATAATAATAATAATTAATAATAATAGAAGACACAATCTAGCTGTGAGAGAATCAGTCTTTGGCATCACAACTACTGAAGGAACTATGCCACCATGGGGAGATGCACTGGACTCTGAACAACAAGGCAGCTATGATGTGTTATAAGACATTAATAGATCATCCCTGCATGGTGTAGAGATGAATTTTGTGTTGCGGGAAATGAAACGATAGTGTAGCCATGTCGGGTTTGATCTTCTTGGAGGATAGCCTCTCAACAGGCTTCTGGGGGAGAATTAGCTCACACCACTGCTACTCAGAGTATCTCCCAATACCTTGACCACGCCCCTAGCTGCAAGGCTTGAACCCACAGGCTCCTGTTTGTGTCTGGCCTCCAAGCCTCCTCTATTAGCCAGCCCAACCCTCCTGGCTAGGGACTTCTCCCGGTAAATCTGTGTTCCCCAAACAGTCCCAGTATAGCCAAGCCCCTTCCTTGTGACCTATACCACAGATCAATCTCACCTGTGACTCCAGGGCTCTGTCTCTGGAGAAGGGCGTGCTTTGTTTGAGCTGATAAGGCTAGGCTTCGTCTCAGCCTAAGCTGAGAGTGTCTGGTTAGCTTAGAGAGTGCGGTTTCCCAGCTTGCTCTCCAAGCTCCACAATACTGGGACTTCCCCAAACAGTCCCAGTATAGCAAAGCCCCTTCCTTGTCACCTATACCACGGTTCAATCTCACCTGTGACTCCAGGGCTCTGTCTCTGGAGAAGGGCATGCTTTGTTCGAGCTGATAAGGCTAGGCTTCGTCTCAGCCTAAGCTGAGAGTGTGTGGTTAGCTTAGAGAGTGTGGTTTCCCAGCTTACTCTCCAAGCTCCACTGTTACTCTCTCTGTTCACACAGAATGACCTCTCTGTTCACCACACACCCCTCTCTCTGAGGGCTTCTGGGCTTTCTAGACCACAGCCTTCCCAGCTATGACCAGTTAGCTGTTCTACCTAGACTCAGAGTGATAGGTTTCTATTCTTTATTTTCTTTCCCTGGTCCATAAATACTAGGTCCATAGAATATCAATTGCTAGCTGCTAACCTGAGATATCTTTGAACAGCAGGGGGGGGGGGGAAATCTTCCTTTCCCATCTGGGTGAAAAATTGTTAAAAGGCCTGCTGTGGTTATAAGTTGTTAAACAAGTTTCAGAAATTGTTGTATGTAATAAGAGTAGCAATCACAGTGGCAATTCACTGCTGTATTATGACTCCCCAAATTTGGATCTGTGCAAGTGATACTTACTGAATGGAAGAAGATATACAGCTGGATTCTCTGTGAAAAGTTTATAAAGCTATACAATGCATGTGACAACATGCTAATGGTTCTTCTATAACAAGATCTTTCCTCAAAAGTCATTCATTAAGACTGTAGTGCAATAGTAGGCAGCTGGTTTTTGCACAAGAAACTGAAGTGCAGAACAGATCAGCTCGTGGTTTAGTGGGGAGGAAGTTTCAAGAAATGACAGGTAACTAAATGATATGTTGTTGGTTTTTTATTTTGAACTATAAATAACCAATTTGGCTAACAGCCATTGCTACTTTCATTTATTTGAATTTCTTCCCCATCCTTCCTCTAAGTCACCATACATAATTAAAACATACATAATAAAAAATACAATGAAACTTCATTTAAAAACTCATTTAAAACCTACTATCAACCCTAAACCTTCCCACCTCAATACCTAACCCGGCCTGACAAATGCTTCACCAAAAAGAAACATCATACCCTGCCTCTGGATAATGCTTAGGTTCCATCTCTGACAGAGCTCCAGGGAAAAGGAATTGCATAGCATAGGGGCAGCAACGGAGAATGCCTCTCTGCAAGCCTTTGTCGTACAAACAAGATTAGCAAGAGAGTGCTCCCGGATGACCGCAGAGGTTGCAATGTAGCATGGAAGAAAATGCTTTTTCTCAGATATGTGGGGCTTCAGCCATTTGGGGCCTTAAAGGTCAAGCCAGTGCAGACTGTAAAGCACAGACGTAATGTGCTCGTGGCAACTCACCCCCAAGAGGAGTCAGCCCACCGTATTCTGCACCAGTAACATCTTCCGGACAGTCACCAAGGGCAGCCGCACGTAGAGCGCCTTGCAGTAGTCTAGGCTTGAGGTGATGAAAGCATGGGTGATGGTGGCCAAATCAGAATCAGAACGAAAGGGATACAGACTCCTGGAAAATCAGAGTTTAGGGTCTCTGTATTTGTGAATAGTTCAGGGAGCTTAGGTCTGCAATAAGATCCTATTTTCCTTACACATTTCCTCAATGCAGAGAAACTTTTATATTCCTTTGACCTTATCTTTTATGGGGTTCACAGTCTGATCTATTTTTCTCAGGCAGAAATAATAGAATAGACAAGTTGCCTCTTTAGGGGTTGAATCCAGTGCCATTCTGTCAAAAGGAGTTTGTCTAGCAAGTGACCATTTCCTCACCCTAGAGCCCTAGTGTGTCACCTCCACAATATGCCTGACCTCCGCCAGGACAAAGAATAAGAGAACCGACTGACTCCTGCCCAGAACAGCTGCTCTGGTTTTGGGTTTTGGCCCACGGTATAATGCGGAGAGATTTAAGATCTAAGAATACTTCTAACAGGACACACAAGTATAATAAAGGCATCTTTTAGACAATATCAGTAGCTGTTAGTATATTCATTTCTTCATTTTTATATAAATTCATTTAAGAAACCATGGTTGAGATTTGTGCCTTATTACTCCCTTTACAGAATAAATAGTTACAAATAAAAATAATTACAGATCTGATTAGCATCTGGTACCATAACAGCAGCTATGTTAAGAATTTGGTGGCTATTAGACACATTTATTGTTTTATTTTAGAAATGAATAGATCTTTAGCTTGATTGTTGTTACATCACAAAATATCAAACAATTTCCTTAGACAATATTTTTATTTTAATTAAATAAATGTGTAATCATTTTAAGGCTAGCAAGTATACATCTGAATTTAGGATTCATGATACTTTGATGTAAGCAGCCAAACATTAGAAAATCAGAACTTTCAAGCATTATAAAGATAACTTACCAAAGTTATGCTCAGTAACGTAGTTGTGGTGCTGTCAAGCAGATAAAGTGTGTGTCCACAATGTTCTATATAGTTTGATTTGGCTGAAAGACTTGAATATTCTTCAGTGAATATAGCAATTCTCTTCAAGTTTTAAAAATTAAAAATTAAAAAATGTGCATAGTTTAATGACTGGTTTCCAGTTTTCTCCAACATGCTCTCCACTGTACATTCAGTTCAGTGTAAAGGGGACTAATGTTTCTCAATTTTGTACAAACCCATTTCCAAAATAGCTAGTATCTCAAGTGACTTCAACAACAAACTGTAGGACTACTGTTCTCCTCCTGTAAGTATCCTTTATCCACACATGGATGCTCCCATGATACAGAAGAATTTGAAATAAAGTGTCAACAATTGTCACAGAATATTTTGACCACACTTAAGGCAAGATGCTGCCCTTTAGATGGGGGAAAAAGATCATATTCTGAACATTTTTGTCAGTTTTCTGTGTGATATAATGTCAACAGAGTAGACTCCCTATTGGCATTCCACCAAAACTGCAACAATCAACACCCCTCAATCAAACTAACACTGGAACACTCCCAAGACAAGGTCAACTTCCTGGACACCACCGTCAGCATAAAAGATGGATCCCTGTAGAAAGCAATATACAGGAAACCCACAGACCACAATACATACGTCCACTGATCCAGCAACCACCACAGACACACCAAGAAGTCCATCATCCATAGCCAAGCCCTCAGATATCAGAAGATCTGCTCAGAAGAGAGAACCCGGAATGCTCACCTATCCACACTAAAGACCGTTTTCACCAAGCAAGGACACTCAAGCAGAGTTCTATTATGCGGACCGCATAATAGAACGGACTATCCAAATACCCCGTAACAACCTACTACAATACAAGAAGAAGGAACCCTCCAACCGCACTCCTGTAGTCCTCACCTACCACCCCAAACTGGAACCCGTATGTGACATCATAAAACAACTTCAACCCATACTTGATGAGGACCCCACCCTAAAAGAGACTTTGTCTGACCCCCCTCTTTTGACCTTCAAACCACCCCCCAACCTCGTTCAACTTATCATCTGCAGCAAACTACCCAACACCGAGTACAGCCCCACTCCCACAGGAACAAAACAATGCCGGGACAAAAGATGCACACACATCTCTGCTGCTAACAACATCCTGACACCCTGTGGTAAACCACTCCAAATACAAGGAATTACAATTGCAAGTCCAATGACCTGGTCTACCTCATCCAGTGCACCAAATGCCACCATGGGAATTACGTAGGGGAAACCCACCAACCCCATCACAAATGCATGAATTCCCACAGGAAGATGAATATGGACCAAAACACAGGCTCTGTGGTTGGCATTCACTTCTCCCAGCATGACCACTCCATCTCTGATCTCTCCATCGTAGTCCTGAAAGGCAGCCTCCACAACACCTCCAAAAGGCATGCCTGGGAACAAAAATTCATCAGCCTGCTGGATACAAGAAACAATGGACTTAACCAGGACATTGGCTTCACAAGCCACTACAGAAATTTACAAGCTTAAACCTGTCCATTTGAAGCCCACCATTTATACTATCACATGCACCTTTAATCCCTCCACTCCCCATTCCAGGCACCCTCTCAATGACTCACCCACCCCTTTTAATTGGATTTGCCCCACCGTACATCCTCTACACTATCATCTCACAATCACAGGCTCCTTACTCCCTTCCACTTCCCTTTCCAGGCACCCTCTCAATGACTTACCCCATAATACCACACCTACTCCCTTACAAATGCATACTTCTTCCCCCACCCCTCACTGCCCTTACCCTCCCATGATGTAACGCTCCCCAGCCTCTTCATAGAACCCCCGTGCCTCGCTTTGCTCAGTGTACAGCTTGGATTTCTGACTTGCCTGACGAAGGATCCTGTGAGATCCGGAAGCTTGCAAACCTCCACCAACCTAAGTTGGTCCAATAAAAGATATCTCTACACTACTTTGTCTCTACAACACAATTTATAACATATAAAGAACTTTGATTTTTGTGGATCTTGTGGAACTGTGTAAGAATTTTAAAAGCACAAACTGTTACTGTGGTCAGCCCAGAAAGGTAACATTTCAAAAAGTCATTTATATTTCAAAGTAGTGCATTTTTCTTGACATTTTAGATACCTGGTCATTGAAAACATCAGTTTAATGTACAGTAGCAGTCAAAAAGGGACACTGAATGTTAGGAATTATAGGGACAGAGATAGAGAATAAAACAGAAATATCATAATTCTGCTATATAAAGTTATTGTGTGAAATTACACCCTAAATGTTGTGTGCAGTTCTGGTGGTTCCATCTCACAAAAAAGATACAGTAGAACTGGAAAAGGCACAGAGAAGGACATTTATTTGTTTGTTTATTTAAATTTAGTGATATGGTACCAGCTTGTAGTTGACACTAAAATATAGTTAAATTGGAAACAAGTCCCTTTCCAAAGGGCTTTGAGGAGGAGGGGGGGAGAGAGATGGTGGGTTCAATCCCAAGTCCTGTGTGTGCTGCTTTGCACGCTCGCGCACCACCACACACTTTGTGAGTGTGTTGTTGGCCCTATGCCGGGAGGGTTTGCACAACTTGGGATCAACCCTAATGGAGAAAAACATAGAGAAAGATACTAAGACAGGGCTACATTTGCTAAGTCAAAGGTGCACATGCAGAGTTTAGTTACAGAAGAAAAAGGGAACCTGAACGAAAATGATTATATGTTATTCACAGCAGGATTTGTGTATAATCCTTGGGGAGGTGGGAATGAGTACACCAAGGACTCACCATTTCTCCCTGGCCCCCTGCTTGCAATAGTGGAGACTGCAGTTCTGAAACAGTGGCAGCTCCTGCAGGCAGGGAGGGCTCACCACAGGCTCCCCAAGCAGGCAGTTAAGCTGTATGAAGCATACAGACTACACTACTAATTTTGGGCAGTTGCTCCTAAAAAATAACCGGAATAGGTGTCCAAGTAGATGGTTCTCACATAAGTAACAATATGCGAATGGGCCCCCTTGGACTATCCAGTCTCTAATTCCATCACATTTTTGGCAGGGAGAGGTTTTTTTGCCATTGTCAGGTATTCCTATTTATATCTGTATTTGTGGTTTCAGTATTTGCATTTATTTTAGTTGTATCTTTACCTGTGTTGTCTGCATTTCCCCTATTGTAGACAATGGGGGAAATGCAGTGAACACAGGGCCCTGCATATTTTTTATTTTCTTTTATTATTCTTTTGCACAGTAATGCAGTGAGACTCTGCCAGTTTGACAGGCCTATAAGGAAAGCAAAATGCAGTCAAAACTGTTGCCAAGTCTGCTGCTAATGTAAAATGGAGGGCAGCCAGGTCCGGTGGAGCCCCTCTGCAGGTCCAGCGACACTCCGACACCCCCCCCACCCGGGGAAGGACCATGGTCCAGTCCAGGGGGGGCCCGAAGCCCCAGGTCACGCAAGCACCCAAGGGGGGGGCAGTCAGTGCCAGGGCCGGCGGGAGAGGACCGGTAGCTGCACATGGGCGGGCTGAGAGGCCACACAGAGCGCCGCACCCAGCCACCGGGGCGGGCAACCGGGGTGGGGGGGCCGGAGGGGGCCCAGGGCCATGGGCATGGGCAGCAGCGCCCCACGAAGTAGGCGGGAGCACACCGAGGTGGAGACACCAGGGCGGGAGCAGGCAGCAGGGACCGGGGGCCCCCCCAGACCGAGGTGGGAGCCCTCACAGGGGCACGACACCAGGGGGGCTGGGAGGAGCAGCAGGTGTCACAGGCTGCCGCTGGGGGCCCCCGAGGCCCCAGGCCCTGGGTGCCCAGCCCGGTGAACCAGGTAGGGCCAGTGCAGCAAGCCCCAGTGGTACCCCTGCACGGACATGTAGTGGGCGATCAGGTAGTAGGCCTCGAAGGGATCATGCATGGTGAGAGCCAGCTGGATGTCTACACGGGTCCACACCCCCAACAGGGCCGACATCTCCACCGCGGAAGGCTCCGGCACACAGCAGGCAGCAGAAGGGGGCCACGGAAGATGTCCCAGCTCCAGAAGCCGATGGTACACCACCCCACAGGTGCGCTGGTACCCACGGGCCCCGTGAACACAGGAAAAGTAGGTCACGGCCAAGGCAGGGCCACCCTCAGCAAGGCACTCCATGTAGGTGCTCAGACCACACACCACCAGCGCTGACACGGTCTCCAACCCCGTCCAGGGCACATGAGCGCACAGCGTCTCTGGGATGCGCCCCTCAGGGAAACGAACCAGCCCCAGGGCCTCCGTATGCAGCCGGCAATCACGAGCGCTCGCCTCATAGCCAAAGTAACGGAGTCCAGAGCTCAGGCTCTCAAACTGCCGAAGTCACGACGCCAGGATCATGACCATCTCCCCCTTCTATGCCCGCATGTTCCAGGGGGACTTTGCAGACATGGGCATGAGGTGGATCGAGGTGGTCCCCATGCCCCCCTGCATTCTAGGGGACCCTGCCTACCCCCTCACCCGCTGGCTGATGAAGGTCTACCCTGTCTCGAGCACCCCAACAGAACTGGTATACAATACCCTCCTGAGTTCCAGCTGGTTCGTGGTGGAGCGTGCCTTCGGGGCCCTCAAGCAGCGCTGGTGGAGTCTAGCTGGTCGGCTGGATTACACCGTCTCGACCTCGGCCCTGGTGATCGGGGCCTGCTGCGTGCTGCACAATGTCTGTGAGACTGAGGGGGCAGCCCTGGAGTACCCAGAGCCCCACCGGCCCCCCAGTCCCATGCCCTGGTACATGAACGCAGAGAACCCCAGGGAGTACCATTACACCAAAAGGATCCGGAACGCCCTGGCGAGCCACATCGCCTGGGGGGGCCCATTGTGAGGGCATTCCCACCCCTGGGGGCCCCACCCCCACTTCCTTGGCCATGCCCCTGGACAGTTGGGCCCTCAGCCCTGTGCCCCACAAACTGGATCGCCAGCCTACCAACTGACAGCAGCCTTTATTTCCACCACTGTGTACACAATCACCCAGTGCCCCCACCCCACCTCAATAGCCCTGTCCCCTTCCATGACCCCCCATCACGTCACCCTTTCCCTCCCCCCCTTCCCACCACCCCCCTCGCTTCCTTGAGTGTCCCCGTGGGCGGCCGCTGAGGCCCATGGAGCTCTGGGATCTCTCCTCCCCCCTGCTGTCCATGTCCCCTGCAGTGTCCTGGGCCAGCCCCTGGCCCGGCAGGGGGGCGGGGGGTGGTGGGGGGGTGAGGGTGCCCGGAGCCCCTCCGGAGCACTGGGGGCACCGGGAGNGCTGCGGGTCCGCTGTGTGTGCCGGCTGTCAGGCTGTTCTCCCTCTTCCCCCCTCCCTTCCCGTTTCCCTTGTGTGGGCGTTCCCTTGTGTGCCTTTCGGCTTCTTTTGCCCTCAGGCGGCCATGTCTGTGTCCCGCCCCTGCCTGGTGCCTTGTGGGAGTTTTGCGCCCAGCGGGGGTTCAGCTGCAGGTCTGTTGTGCTGCCGCGGCCCGCGATGGTTCGGCCCGGTTCCGGCCCATGGTCCCTTCCCCGGCATGTCTGTTTGGGCCGTTTTACAACCCCCACGCGTGGTTGCGCTGTTCACCCCCCCTGGGGGTTCACTGCGGTGAACCGCCCGCCCGTAACGTCTGAAATCACCCATTGTCTTTTTATGATGGGGAACCAGAACTGCACACAATATTCGAGGTGCGGTCGCACCAGTGATTTGTATAGAGGCATTATGCTATCTTCAGTTTTATTCTCTATGCTCTTCCAAATAATTCCTAAATTCTATTCACTTTTTTGACTGCTGCTGCGCACTGCACTGTGGATTTCATTGTATTGTCCACAACCAGTCCCAGATCCTTTTCCTGAGTGGTAACTCCTAGCTTAGTACCCAGCATTGTGTACACATAGTTTGGATTATTTTTTCTTACGTGCATCACTTTGTACTTATCCACGTTAAATCTCATTTGCCATTTAGACACCCAGGCACCCAGTGTCATAAGATTCCATTGCAGTTCCTCACAGTCTGCTCATGTTTTAACTACCTTGAATGGGACCTCTCTATTGGGGCCTCTTAAACCCTAAACATAATACAAATAACACTCCTTTTTTGATTGCTTGCAAAATTGGACTTGGATTTTGTTTGTTGTTGTGACTTTCAACTGTTAAATAGAGTAATATTCAAAGGCCTGATCCTGCAGTGCCCAGAAATATGATAGTCGGTAGATTTGTTTATTGAAAATACCTCATATGCTCAAGAAATATAATTTTGTTCCTGACTTTAGTATACAGATATGGACAGTGTTATCTACTGGCTATTTAGTGCCAGAGCTAGCGCTTAGCACTACTAGACTCTCAATCACTTGTGCAGGGCCACTGCTGGCACTATATAGCAACGAGGTCATGTCCGCAATGTGTACTTTATTTTGTATGAAATAAATTGTGTATTTGTCATTTCCACAGAAATTGAAAAAGAAAGCTGTGGGGATCCTGGAACACCATTGTACGGTATCAGAGACGGCGATGGATTTTCCAATCGGGATGTGTTAAGGTTTGAGTGTCAGTTTGTATTTGAGCTAATTGGAGAGAAGTCTATTGTTTGTCAAGAGAACAACCAATGGTCTGCAAATATACCAATTTGTATTTGTGAGTAACAAATGCTTTTTTATATAAATATAATATTGATTGAATTGGGAGGGGGTAGTTGTGGGCGTTGGGGTGTGAGGGAGGATGGATGGGGCAATGGGGTGGGGATGGAGGTTATATTTGTATTTTAATGTTTATCTTTTACATATGTTTTATATGTTTTTATGTTTTATTTTGTAAGCTGCCCTGAGCCTTTTTAAGGGAAGGGTGGGATAAAAATCTATCATAGCCCTTTTCACACAGATACCCTAACACTGTGCGTGTTACATTTTATTATACATGTTTCAGGGCACCCATAGATCACACATGGAGTCCTGCAACACGCACACAGAGCATATGTTATGCTTTCCTTGTGTATAATGGTCTGTGTGATCAATTGAAAATCATGTTAATGTGTAATTAATCTCACAGACCATTATATACAAGGAAAGTATAACATATATATACATATGCGGTGTGCGTATAACATATGCGGGGTGTGTGTGTGTATATATATATATATATATATATATATATATATANGGCCGCACATTGCGCCGCGTGTCCCCGCCTCCTCCCAGATTTTCTGCCGGGATCCCCCCGGCACGTCTGTTGTGGCGTGATGGGGTGACCCCGGCGGGGAATGAATAGGGTGATTTCGGTACGGGGCCAAGGGGCCCTTAACGTCTGAAATCACCCCATGTTGCAGGGCTGTATTGGTGCCCTATGCAGCCCTGAAACATGCATTGATGACCACCAAGGGCGGTTAAAGGGTGGTTAGTGTCATGTCTGTTTTCACCCATAGTGAGAACATTTGTGTCTCATTTGTGGGGAGTCAACTTTGGGGCCTCTGCATTGGGATATAATGGGGGGGGGATACCATTCTGTTTTCACTCCCTGTACATCCACAGAATTGTATCATCTCTGAATATCTTCTATAAATGAGATGAGAACCTCTAAAAAAAAGAATATCTTCTACAGACTTTATGTTCTGTCTAGACTTCAACAGTCCTATTTTCAAGAGAGAAACTATTTTCCTAGCATATTGGTTTTTTTGGTGGTTGTTTTTTATGAGACTTTTTAACATTTATTTTAGCTTCATTTTACTTCTTTATGCCTTCTTTCCCAGTATACTTGTCTGTTGTTGCAGAGAAGTGAATCAGAGTATTGTCTTTTAAAATATTTCAGCCTTTTGTGTTATACTAGCTTTCATATAATTCTTATCCCAAAACTATCTTGTAGAGATAAATAATATGTTTAGTAACAACAAAAGAACAGAAAGACTGAGAAACACACGAAGATATGTATTAAGTGAGGTTCAGAAAATGATAGTCAAAGGGGACAATCCCATGTCCTGTGTCTGCCCTGTGGTATGTGCCCACATGCAACCCCATTGCGGGGCATGCACAAACCATGTGGATTCGTGCAGTACACACACACATGCGCACACACACCCCCCCTATATAAATGTCAAGTATTATGCACATTTCCTTGAGCCATCATAGTTCAACTTTCAGATCTGAGTGATTGCTGTCTTAATTTCTTTTAATCTCATTACAGCTATAAAACCAGAAATGTGGCTGTTACTATCCGTCTTAATGGCATATGAAGGTTAACAGAAATCTTGTACTGAGCAATTTTTTGGTTGTGTTATCGCATTTATTTATTTATTTATGTGACAGAATTTCTACCCCACCTTTCCTGTACATGCAGCTCAAGGCGGCTTACAAAACATAATTTAAAATATCATTAAAAGCATAAATAACAGATAATAACCATTACAAAATCAAGTAAAAAAAGGGGAGTAGCATAAAACCCTACTGCCCCCCCCCCCTATCTCCGTTACCAAAGGCCTGGCGGAACAGCCAGGTCTTGCACTGACTTCAAAATGAGGTGAGCTCCAGGGTCACCCAGGCCTCTGCCAGAAGGGAGTTCCACACCCTCTCCATTGTGGCCCGCTGGACCACCCGGGGTACCTTAAGAAGGGCACTCCCCAGCAGACTGCAGGGGTCAATCCAGGACACAGAGAGTGAGGCTATCCCACAGATAAGAACATAAGAAGTGCCATAGAGGGTCAGACCAATGGTCCATCTAGTCCAGCATCTTGTCTCCGAAAGTGGCCAATCACGGTGGCTTGGGAGAAGCACCCAACAGGTCACAATGGGGGATCCATTCCCTGTTGTTTCCCCCAGCTCGCGTCATATTCCTTGATCCTGTCTGGCTAATAGCTGCTAATGGACCTATTTTCCAGGAACTTTTCCAAACCTCTTTTAAACTCAGCTATAGTACTGGCCCTTACCACAGCCTCTGGCAGTAGATTCCGCAACCCAATTATATGCTGAGTGAAAAAATTTTTTCTTTTATTTGTTTTAAATTTGCCACCCATGAGTTTCATGGAGTGTCCCCTAGTTCTAGTACTAGCTGAGCAGGTAAATAACTGCTCCTTGTTTATTAGTTCCACACTACTCATGATTCTATCATATCTCCTCTCAGTCATCTCGTCTTCAAACTGAAGAGCCCCAACCTACCAAGCCTCTCCTCATATGGGAGCCCTTTCATTCCCTTGATCATTTTTGTTGCGCTTCTCTGTACCTTTTCTAGTTCAACTATGGGTGTCTTCAGACGTTACGAGATCACACTCAACCACAGTGAACTACGCTCAACCCCCCCATGGGGCCAAAGGGCCCTGAACGTCTGAACGGTGCGCACCAGATGTTCACCACGCTCAATACCCACATGGGGTCAGGTTCAACCACGCTTCCCGGGCTAGCCGGGGGAAGGTCCCGGGAAGCGTGGTCAAACGAACCCCCACAGGGAACCAAGCAAAAGTAACGTCTGGACGCCAATCCCCCAGCGGAACCAAAAAAAAAGAGCCCCAGCCGGGGA
>QEPC01013456.1:1071866-1086083 GCA_003113815.1 Sphenodon punctatus | reverse complement strand
ATATATATATATATACACACACACACACACACACTGCATATGTTATACGCACACCGCATATGTATATATATATGTATATATACACACACACACACACACACACCGCATATGTTATACCTTTCCTTGTATATAATTGTCTGTGAGATTAATTGCACATTAACATGATTTAATTAATTATAATAAGATGGAAAATATGTTTTCATGAAGATTAAAAGCACATTTATGCATAATAGAAGTTCCATGCCCACTTACAAAAATTGCCCTTTTTTTGCTAGCAATTATTAAAAGATGGAATCCTGTATTGGTAGCAATTATTAAAAGATGGACTGCTTTGTGTGGCTTCATATAACATTTTATCATTGACATATTATATTTTTGTAGAAGGCAGTATATTTTATGGGTGTTATATGGTTTTTTAATAGGAGTTATTACAGGTTAATTTATTTCATCAAGTTAGTAGCTACTGAATTTCAATCAAGGGCATTTAAATTATTTACAGATGTTTTTCCATGCATTATGTATGGATATATTTTAGAATTTACACAGTTAGAGTCATATATTTCAGTTGTCTAACATTTACATTATGTATAACAAACTTCACCAATTATGTGATACACCAACTGCCACACCACACCATCCACATATATGTATATATTGTAACACACACATTTTTCTGTTAGCATTTATATTAAAAGGTTAAGAATGTAAATTATCACTGTAAATTAATTAAGCTTAATTAATTAAAAAGCATGATTACATACAAAAACAAATTTCCCAATAATGAAGACTCAAAAGTACCCTTTTCATTGATAGTTTAATTCCTGTGATTATGTGTAAGCTACATATTATCATAGCAGCTTTGATCTAAAAACATCCTTAATGTACTCAGTGAGGGGTTTGTTAATCTAAACAGTTCCCATAAAGGGAAAGATACCTGGTGCCAAGTGATTAAGGACTGCTGAACATGGATAAATCATGAGGAAAGCTGTGGCTTTCAGTATATCATTACTGTTGTATGTTATCCTGGCAACTGCTTTTAGCAGGTAGTCTTAAAGGTGTACAAAAATTACAAATAAGAAAATCGATTTGAAAAATTCTCCACTGGTTTTGCAGCGGGTCCCAAAGATACTGCCTTTTCAGTGGAGATAATAGACACATTATATAGAAATATTAAGAAGAGTTAATAATATCAGAAAACCATCTGTGAAAATAGATTATTTCCCTTTCTCTAGTAATTTCTCTCTCTGTTTTGACAGTTCCTTGCCTTTCTAATTTCACTGCACCAATGGGAACAGTTCTTTCACCTGACTATCCAGAAGGATATGGAAATAACTTAAACTGCATCTGGACAATAATCTCAGACCCTGGGAGCCGAATCCATCTCTCTTTTAATGACTTTGATTTGGAATCTCAATTTGACTTCCTTGCAGTGAAAGATGGTGACTCTCCAGATTCTCCAATACTTGGCACATTTACTGGTGCTGAGGTTCCTTCCCATCTGACCAGCAATGGTCATATTTTGCGACTGGAATTCCAAGCTGACCACTCAATGTCAGGACGTGGATTTAATATCACCTATAACAGTGAGTACATTTTCAAAGTACAATTTAAAAGCAAGGGTGTAGCTGTAATAGTAACATGTGTTGTAGCTGTACCATCACCATGAACCTGGGGGGTCAAAGCTCCTTAGTGCAGCTGCATCTCCTGTCGTTGGGAGGAGATGCGGGAGCACCATTCCATCACTGTCACCAGGAGGTCCAGTTCCAGTCTACCTGTACCCCAGTCCAAAAGTATAACGCATTTTCTGTCAAATAACCCAAGAAGTCTTTGAATGCAAGTTGCATGCCAGTCATGCTTGTTCGCCTGTCAGACACAGAAATGATCTCACAGATATAGAGAGTTGTGTTCTTGCACCATAGTCCTTTCACCCGTTCTGTTGCCAAGGAAAAGCTGAAAATAACAATGTGTGGTTGTCATCTCCCTGAACACTGTTTGTGTACAACTGTTTGTGTAAAACTTTTACTTTCTCCATTTGTTTTTGTCTTATCTATTCTGAATAGAAATATGCACATATTTAACTTTATGCACCATGTTTAGTCAGTGGGTGTTAACAAACAACACAATAACTGTCTAGAGTCTGTGTTTGGTCCATGTATCCCTCATTCACAGTTTTAACACAACAAACCTTGCAGACAGACAAGCGTTCTTCCCTGCTGCATTCTCCCCCTCCCTCCACCAAGAAGTGGTTGCTCCTCATGTACTTTAGACATTCACACACAACTCTATGGTACTGTATGCACTCAAGGATGTACTCAGCCTAGACAATGGGACATGGACACATGGGTGTGCATTCACCCGTATTAGCCAGCACTCACCAACATAGCAGTCGGCATGCTCCCAGACCCTGCTGTGAGTGGAGACTGAGGGCAAACATCTGGTGAACCTAATACATGAGCAGGTAGACACGCACCTGGTGGTGGTTATTGTGAGCTATTGTCTCATTTGTTAACAACCAGTGTACAACTTTCTAGCCTTTTATTCAGGGTGAGTACGATTTAGAGCTGCAATGGGTACTAAAATTAATACCCTTGGGTAATGTTCATATTTGTGTGCAACCCATCAGGTTCCTGACAAGCCTCAGTCAGGAACAATCCAGAGCTCCTCAGTGGTTCCAGCTGGGAGCTGTCACTTTCTGAGGTCATCCAATGCTTCTTCCCCACTACAGTGCCTTTCAGTTGAGAGGCACTGTTCGATGGAGGGGAGTGGTTGTTGAAAATGACAGGCCCCGGCTGGGACCACTGTGAAGTGTCCTAGCTGGGACCTGTCACTTTCAAAGGCCAACCAGCATGTTTGAGCAGCTGGGATTGTTTGTGTGTTTGTGTATCACAAGAACACAACAGCACAGCAATCAAAGGGGCAAACTACATTCCAGTACTCTAGCTGTACTTATACTAATCTATGCTAACTTGCACAACTATGTTAAAACCCTAAAACTACAGGCCACAACATGAAATAACAATGACAACAAAGATTATATAGGGTTAACAAGTTCAAAGGTCTCAAAGGTCAACATCTACATATAGCCATTGCCTTGGGCTTGTGTTGGGGTACTAAGCATCTCTCCCAGATTGTAAATCTTGGCACCAACTCCCAGAGGCCACACCTCTCAGCTCAGAGCTTTGCAAGAGCAGGGAACTAAAGCCTATTCTCCAGTTAGCAACCCAACCACAGGTGAGTTCTTGTGATTTAATCTATATTATGTCAACTGTACAGAGTGTGGCGGGAGAGTCATTAATGAAAGCCATATAAGTCATCCAGGAATTCATTTCCAACCCTGATTGGCCAATAGTGGCCTTTTCCTGATCTTTCCCATTTCAGGGTGCATGATCCTACAAGAAACAATTCACAGGGTTCAGCTCCCCCTTGAATGTAATTGCAGGGACTGAGCCCTGCCAACTGCCCACATTCCACACCCACAATGATGGAGGAGGACAAACAGGACGCAGCAGTGGGAGCGGGTTATCCTGTAGACCCTTGAACAGGTTGCAGCTTAAATGTCTGTTCACCCAAGAGAGATTAGGCAGGCTACTAAAGTCATAAGAACATAAGTAGTGCCATACTGGGTCAGACCAATGGTCCATCGAGTCCAGCACCTGTCTCTGCCAGTGACCAATCTCAGTCGCTTGGAAGAAGTACCCAACAGGTCACAAGAGGGCAGTCTGTTCCCTGTTGTTCACTCCCATTTTCCAACAGTAAGAGATTACATTCCCCAAAATCTACCTAGCTAATACATGCTAATGGACCTATCCACCAGAAACTTTCCCAATCCTTTTAAAAAACCCAGCTATACTACTGGCCTTGACCACATTTTCTGGCAATAAAGTCCACAGCTTAATTGCGTATTGAGTGTGAAAAAAACATATTCTTTTATTTGTTTTAAATTTTCTACTTGTTAGTTTGATAGGGTGTCCCCTAGTTCTAGAACTATTTGAGAGGGGAAATAGCCATTCTCTACAACTCGTTCCACACCCCTCATTATTTTATAAACATCTATAATATCTCCTCTCAGTTATCTCTTCCCCAAGTTGAAGATCCCTAACCTATTTAGCCTCTATTCATAAGGGTGCTGTTCCATACTCTTTATCATTTTTGTAGCCCTTCATTAATAATAATAATAATAATAATAATAATAATAATAATAATAATAATAATAATAATAATAATAAATAGGTGATTTCAGTTACCTTAATATTGGGTATTTTCAGACATTACGAGATCACAGTGAACCACGGTGAATACCCACCTGTGGTCAATGTGTCTCGAACGTCTGTTTGGCGGCCGCCAGATGTTCGCCACGGTCAATACCCGCATGGGGTCAATTTGAACCACGCTTCCCGGGCTAGCGGGGGGAATGTCCCGGGAAACTTGGTCAAAGAGATCCCCAGCGGGGACCAAAAAAAAGTAACGTCTGGCCGGGTGCCACGACCCGGGATCCTCGGTGGGATCCCGGGCCATGGCGAATCCAGCCCGACGCGGCGGCCGCATTGGCCCCGCCGGCCGCCCGTCTCCCCGGAGGGCGGGCGGCGGGAGCGTGGAGGGGGCGGGGCCGTGCGGCCGCACATTGCGCCGCGTGGCCCCGCCCCCTCCCAGATTCCCCACCGGGATCCCCCCGGCACGTCTGTTACGGCGTGATGGGGTGACCCCGGCGGGGAATGAATGGGGTGATTTTGGTACGGGGCCAACAGGCCCCGTAACATCTGAAATCACCCATTGACTGGGTGAATGTCTCCTCAGGGCATGAAATGGAGGTGAAGTTTCTAGATGCCATAAATGACTGCTTCTTGGAACAGCTGCCGGTTCTGGAACAAACGAGGAGGAGCTACTTTAGATTTAGGGTATTTATTTTCAAAAGTGATGGTACCACGCTTAGCCACACCTTATCACACTTAACTCCACCCTGGGGTCACAACCACTGTCACTTCTGTTCAGTGGCGGACAGATGTTCACCATGCTTTGTCCTGAATCGTAGTAGCAATTACCTTTGGTGTGATCTCAGAAAATTGCGGGGAACAGCCAGTGGTAAGCACTACCACAGTTCAGGGCAAAGTGTGGTAAGGCGCGGGCATCATGTATGTTCAGGGTACCAGCCTACCCCGGGGCAGGGTGGCAGCCGTTATTCCGGATTGGGTCTAAGCATGGTAGCGTTACTTCTAAAAATACCCTTAGTTCAAAGTGGAATGTAGACCCAGTGTAATGGGTAATGGTGGTGGAGCGGCTCGACAACAGTGATCAGATGTGATAGAATTACTAGAGGCAGAATGATAACCCAAACTACTGCAGTAACATTGAACTTTAAAAGGGGAGACTATACTAAAATGAGGAAGCTAGTGAGAAGGAAACTAAAAGGAGAAATTGTGAGGATTTAATCGGAAATCCCAATTAAATTTATTCCACAACTATTTCTTTTGTTTTGTGTAAAGGTAGCATGGGGATCAAACGTCTGCCAGCATGGCTAACTGGTGAGGTGATGGAGCCTATTAGAGCCAAATAGTCATCCTAGTCCTAATGATGGGAACTAGGGAAAAGGAAAGCTAGTCCTAATGAAGAAAATAGGAAAGGGCATAATCACTGGCAAATTAGATGTAAAATGTCAATAAGACAGGCCAAGAGATAATTTGAAGACAGACTTGCTAAAGAGGCAAAAACTACTAATCAAAACTTTTAAATGTACCTCAGAAGCAAGAAGTGTGCTAGAGAGTCAGTTTTGCCATTAGATGACCAGGGGGTAAAAGGGGTGTTCAGGGAGGATAAGGACATTGCAGAGAAGCTGAACAAATTATTTGCTTAGGTCTTTACTGCAGAGGATGTTGGGAGATAGGCTTGCCTGAACTGTTCTTTGTAGGTGATGAATCGGGAGAACTGTCACAAATCAACGTGACTCTGGAATAGGTTCTAGAAAAATTGACAAATTGAATGGTAATCACTGGGACCAGATGGTATTCACCACAGAGTTCTAAAGCAACTCAAATATGAAAAATGCAGACCTGCTACTGGTAATTTGTAACCTGTCCTAAAATCTGTCACTGAGGACTGGATAGCAACTGTAACTCCAATATGTAAAAAGGAACGGGCGATCCTGGAAACTGATGTGCGTGGGGCCTGATGTGCGTGGGGCAAAATTGTGGAAATTATTATTAAGAACAGAATTACTGGGCATGTTGGTAAACAATAACATAGCTTACTGGGGAAGAGTCAACATGGATCACTAAACTATGGACATTTTTGAGGGTGTAAATAAGCATGTGGATAGGGGTGAGCCAGCTAATACAATGTATCTGGATTTTCAGAAAATGTTTGATAAGGTCTTTCATGAGAAAATCTTGAGAAAATTAAAGAAGTCATGAGACAGGAGGCAGTGGATTGGTAACTGGCTATTGGTAACTGGCTAAAGGAGGGAGGAAGAGTAGAACTAAATGGTCAGTTTTCACAATGGAGAGAGGTAATTAGTGGAATCACACCACTGGAGTGCCTCAGGGATCTGTATTGGGACCAGTGTTGTTTAATGTATTCATTAATGATCTGGAAAAAGGAGTTAAAAGGTGATCAAATGTGCAGCTGGCACACAATTATTCATGGTAGTTAAAACCCAAGCAGACTGAAAAATTGCAAGAGCATCTTACGAGACTGGGTGCCTGGGCATCTAAATGGCAGGTGAAATTTAATGTGGACAAGTGCAAAGTGATAGGGGAAAATTCCAAACTATATATACACAATGCTGGGTGCTAAATTAAGAGTTACCATAGGTTGCCATTATTCAGCTTGGGCCTGACCACAAAACCAAACTAGCTTTCATTTTGAAGCTTAGCTAGAGAACAAGAAGATGGTTCTTCCACTTCCTACCAGAGCCCAGCTGTCAGCCGTCTTGCTGGAAATCAAAACCTAAGAACATAATTGCTGAACACTGAAAACAGTGTTCTGTGATTTATAGGTGGCCTTTCTGATAAGGGGTATTTTCAGACATTACGAGATCACGCTCAACCACAGTGAACCACGCTCAATCCTGCGGCGGAACGAAAGTGCCCCGAACGTCTGTTCGGTGGCCGCCAGATGTTCACCACGGTCAATACCCACATGGGGTCAATTCCAACCATGCTTCTGGGGTTCCCCATGGGATAATCTCTGAAAGTGTGGTCAAAGAGATCCCCACCGGGAAACAACAAAAAGTAACGTCTGGATGACAATCACCGGCTGCAATAAAAGAAAATGATTCCCAGCCGGGGACAAAGCACACAGCGTCACTGCCAGGCAACCAGCAACAACACAGGCAGCGGTGGGAGATTTAAAGGGAAATCTGAAGCAGGGAAGCATGGCGGGATGGAGCAAAGAGGGAGGTGGAAGAGAGCGGTGGAAGAGTTAGCGAGGGTGGAGGAGGAGGAGGCATGGGCAGCGGTGGAGGAAGCGCAGGGGGAGGAGGGCGAGGTGGGGGTTATGCTGAGGATGGAGGAGGCAGAGGGACAACACCTGCAGCAGCCGGGACAGGATGGCCCAGGTACAGCAGCCGGACAGGGGGAGGAGGCACCCTGGAAATGGGTAAGGGGAACCAAGGGGAGAGGAACATGGGGCACAGGGGCACCCAGGGAGGCAGGGGGCTTGCCCGGGCACCCGGCAGGGCGGGGGGGAAAGGGGATGGCCCGCAAGAGGGGCCAGAATCGCACCCTACCATAACCCCCCCACGTCCCGCAGACATGAAAATGGGCCCGGGGGGCGAGACCCTGGAGGACACCAGCACAGCCCAGGCGGAGGAGGAGGCAGAGGAGGACCCACAGGGGAGATGAGGGATGAGGCCCTACCACCGAGGGGGGCAGTGGGGGCTGCAGAAGACCCAGGACTTCATACGGATCTGGGGGACCCTGAAGTACCAGTTGGAGCTCATGCTCAACCAGCGGAACGAGCACGTCTACCAGGACATAGTGCAGGACATGGGGGTGACCCGGCACCAGTGCACCGTGGCATAGTGCTGCTCCAAGGCCAAGGAGATGAAGAGGGGGTACAAGGCCATAAGGGACAACAATAGGCGGTCCGGACACGGAGCCCAGACCCCCAGGAGGAATGCCTCGGGACCTCCGACACCTGCAGCCCCCCCCGGACAGCAGCCCGGAGAGCACCCACCGTCAGGCTGGACAAGCGCAGTCCGAGGCCGGCACCGTCATCACCCTCAACCAATGGTCCATGGGGGAGCATTTCCACACCGAGGGGCCGGCCTCAGAGACCGACGTTGAGGGTAAGCGGGCGACCGGGAGGGGAGAGAGACCGGGCCCTTGGGGGCAGGGGCCAAGGGGGGGATGGACAGGCTGGGCCCACCCCTATCCCCCACAAGCAAGGCAGGAAGGGGGTTGGGGACCCTCCCGGGCACCCACATACCCCTACACCACCAACCCCCCTCCTCACCCACAGGGCATGGAACACCCCGGCACCAGACCCAGGTGGGTGAGCAGGCCGGCACCGAGGACCCTGGGCAGCATGCGGAGGAACCAGGTGAGGCATGTGCTCTGGTTGGGAGGGCCCACAGCGGCACAGGAAGGGGGTCCCAGGCCATTTGGAGGCAGTGGGAGGGGCCGGGGAGGGGGGTGGGCAGGGGCCGGGAGACATGCCTGGGGGGCCACGGAGGCCCGGGCCCATCCCAGGGATGAGGGCAGACTCCCAGGGTGACTGGCGACTCACCTACCTGTACCCTACAGGGCCACCACAACAGCCACTGTCTACAGGGCCCGTGCCCCCAGACCAGCACATGAGGGAGCACCGGGCACGGGTCCGTGGCAGAGGGAGGACCAGGCAGAGGACATCATCCAGACCTTGTCAGAACATGGGGAGAGGAAAATAGCGACCGTGGACCGGATGGAGGCAGCCATCGAGCGGTCCCTGGAGTGGATGGAGGCGCGGGACATGAGGTTCCAGGCCGAGGAGCACCTGGAGTGGAGGCTGGAGCGCCGGGAGCACAGCAGGCAGGTGGAAGCCCTCGGGTGTCTGGAGCAGGCCTATGTGCAGGCCTATGATGGCAGCCGCCCTTACAGGCACCCTGCCTGCCCAGGGCCCTGTGCCGGGCCCCTCGGCACCCCCACCCCAACTGCACCAGCTGCCCCCATGCCCCCAGGGGCCGCGCATCCACCTCCCGGTCCCCCCTGCCCTCCACAGGGTGCAACTGCTCAGGGGGGCCATCCAGGTCCCCGGCCCGCCCTCCCCCCAGCTTCTGGCCCCCCCGCCGGCCCAGGACGCAGCCCAGGACACTGTTGGGGACATGGACAGCATGGGGGAGGAGAGCCCACAGAGCTCCATAGCGGTTGCTGGGCGCGCAAGGGGGCGACCCAGGAAACGTGGGGGAAAGGGGAGGGCAGGGGGAGGTGGGGGCACTATAGGGGGCGGGGTCCAGCTGGGGTGGAGGGAGAGGGGTTGGGCGCACATGTACAAGCAGGTGAAATAAATGTTGCTTGCACTATATTGCCTCCCGTGCCCATTACTGGGCGATGAATGGGGTGGTGGGGTATCAGACCAGCTCCCATGTAGGGGCTGGGCCTGGGAACTCCCAGGGGTGGGCCGGGTTGTTGCACACCTCACACTTCGGCCTCCCGGCTGATATGCCTCACCAGTGTGTCCCGGATGTGCTTGGCATAACGGTGCTCCCTGGGGTTCTCAGCGTTCACGTATGGGGACACCGGGCCGGGGGGCAGGGTGGGCTCGGGGTATTCCAGGGCTGCCCCTTTGGTCTTGCACACGTTGTGCAGCACACAGCAGGCACCGATCACCAGGGCCGTGGTCTCCACCGTGTAGTCCAGCCGGCCAGCGAGGCTCCTCCAGCACTACTTGAGGGCCCCGAAGAGTCGCTCCATCACGGTCCTGCTGGAGCACAGGCGGGTATTGTATAGCACCTCCACAGGGTTGTGTGCAACAGGGTAGACCTTCATTAGTCACCAGGTGAGGGGATAGGCAGGGTCGCCCAGGATACAGGGGGGCATCGGTACCCTCTCGATCCAGGTCATCCCCATGTCAGCAAAATCCCCCTGGAACTTCCGGGCATAGAAGGGGGAGATGGTCATGATCCAGGCATCGTGACTGCAGCCGGAGTTGCCCGTGAAGATGTCTATGAACCAGCCCCGGTGATCCACAACCGCCTGCAGCTGCAGTGAGTGATACCCGTGCCTGTTGACATACTCCGTGGCCTCCCCTGCGGAGGTGTGGAGGATCTCGATGTAGGTGCCATCCACGCCACCCATGCAGCTGGGGAAGCCTCCTTCCACTAATCCCGCCATCACGGCCCCCTGATCCACCAGCTGGATCGTTCTGTCCAGGAGCCCGCCCTCCACAGCCTAGCACACGTCCCAGAGGATACAGGCAACAGTGCTCAGGCCCACCCCGAAGTGCTGGGAGACAAACCAGCAGGAGTCGGGCATTGCTAGGGCCCAGACCCTTATAGCCACCTGCTGGACCATGGGGATGGAGGTCCTCATGGGGGTGTGCTGGCGCTCAAGCCAGGACGTAAGGAGCTCGGCGAGCCGGAGGAGGGTGAGCTTGTCCATCCTAAAGTGGGCCCTCCAGGCTGTCTCATCCCACTGGGCCAGCGCCCTGCCCCACCACCCCTGTGCCTGCTCCATGACCCATATCAGCCTGTCAATGGGCATAGCGAGCAGGGCTGCCCGGCGCATGTTCTCCCTCCCCTATTGGAGGCACCCGGCTGCCTTGCAGATTGCTGCTGGCCGGGTTCAGCCCCGGCTCACAGCCTGCTGGTCTGCCCCGGACACCCTCAGTGCCCTGAGTCAGACAAGGGGTCTCCTGCGTCCATGGTGGGCCCTGTGAACCCGTGCAGATCTGAAGGCCAGAGAAACCTGCAGGCGGGCACCCAGGTGCAGCTCCATGGTAAGGAGGCACTGCTGCTCGGTGTGGTTGCGGTTCCACTTGGCTGCGAGCACGAGGTGCATCCAGAAGGCGGCTGCCCTGTCCCGCTCCATGGTGGTGGTGGCCCAGGGGGATGGGGGATGGTTATGCCGGCCAGATGATGGCCTGGGTGGCCCAGGGCCCTGCCTCCAGCTGCCCGGGTCTCTCACCGTGATGGTGGTGTCCGTGGGTGTGCTGTTGGGTGCACCTGCTGTCCTGCCTTGGGGCATAGAGTTCGCACGGGTGCGCACAGCTGTGCGTTCCGTGCACAGCTGCATGCCTTCTGCCATCAGCCCCGCCCCCCCCATCCCTGTTTGCAACTTCGTGTCCTTGCTGGCCTAATTAGCGGTCCTGTGTGGGTGCTTGTTTCCTGCAGCTGTGCTGGGTCTGCACCCCACGCCTCGCTCTGTTGCTATACAATGTTGCAGTCCCTGTCTGCCTGTCTTGTCCGTGGGACCCCTCACCCTCCGCCCCGGCCCTGGAGGGGATGTGTGCCCCCCTGTCCATGGTATTATTCACCCTGTCCAGCTTGCCCATGGCTGGTTGTGCTTCCACCGGGCTCCCGCTTCCCGGCCCCCATGGGGCCCCCCATAGCTGGACCTTCCGCGCGACCATGTCCCTGTGTGACCTGTGACAGACCTTGGCCGTGCAGCTGCTCCTGGGTTGCCCGGACAGCCAGTCGGGTGCTTATGCGAACCTGAGCTCTGGCCATCACTACTTCAGCTATGAGGCGAGTGCTCGTGATTACCGGCTGCATGCAGAGATGCTGGGGCCGGTTCCCTTCCCCAATGGGCACATCCCAGAGATGAGGTGCTCTCATGTGGACTGGTCCGCAGCTGAGACCGTGTCTGCACTGTCTGTGTGCAGCCTGGCCGCCTACATGATCTGCCTCGTGGAGGGAGGCCCTGCCCTGTCCTACTTTGGCTGTGTTCACGGGGCCCGTGGGTACCAACACTCCCGTGGGGCCGTGTATCACTGGCTGTTGGAGCTGGGACAGCTTCCGTGGCCCCCTGCTGCTGACTTCTGCATGTCAGAGCCTACCGCAGCGAAGCTGTCGGCACTGTTGGGCGTGTGGTCCCATTCAGATGTGCAGTTGGGGCTGTCCATGCAGGATCCCTTTGAGGCCTACTACCTGATCGTCCACCACATGTCCTTGTTGGGGTACTGTCGGGGCATGATCCATTGCCCCCACCTGGTTCATCGGGTGGGACACCCAGCCCCTGGGCCTGTCATTGCCCCCAGCAGCTGGCTGTGAGTTCAGGTATGCCTCCTGGCCCCCCGGTTGCCTGCCCCCGTGTGGGCCCCCACCCCTGGCCAGGGTCCAGGTTCTTCTGGCTGATCCCTCCCTGATGTCACTGCTGTGCTGCTGTGCTGCCTGCTTCCCTGGGTGCTGCTGCCCCTGCCTGTGGCTCCGGGCCCCCTCCAGCCTCCGCCTCCCCCCGGTGCTTGTGTGCCCTTGGGGTTCTGGGGCCCCTGGAATGCCCCGCCCATCCTCCTCCAGGGGGGGTTCTCATCCTTGGACCTGCTGCGCTGCACCAACTCTCCTGCTTGCTCTCCATCGGCCCCTCGCCGGGATGTTGGTTGTACGTGTGCCTCCAGGACCATTCTCGGCCCGCTCACTGTGCCGTGCGGGCTCCCGCTGTGCCTTGGCGCCGAGCACCTGGGGCCCCCCATTCCGGGACTGTCTGTGTTGCTGTGGGGGTGCCCATGTGGACAGTTCTGCTGTGGGGGTTGTGGTTGCTGTTACTAGTGTCCTTCCCTGCCCCTGTGCCCTTTCCTCCCCTCTTCCCTGTTCCGCACACACACACCCATGCCCAGTGTGCCTTGTGTGTTTTATGGGTGCCTGTGCCCCCCCTTTCCTTCCTTTCCCCTCTGGGTGCATGTGTGTGTCTGTGTGCCCAGGCGTGTGCTTGTGTTGTGTGTTCCCCTATGCCCCCGTTGTCTATGTGCCCATTGTGTGTGGTACCTAGTCGGCTCTTCTCCCTCTCCCCACTCCCTTCCCGTTTCCCTTGTGTGGGCATTCCCTTTAGTGCCTTTTGGCTTCGTTTGCCCTCAGGCGGCCATGTCTGTGTCCCTCCCCTGCCTGGTGGATTCTGGGTGTTCTGACCGCGGCCGGGAATCAGCCTCACGTCTGTTTCACTGCCCCGGGCCATGATCTAGCAGCCCGATTCCCTGTTGTGGTTCCGGTCCCGTCACGTCTGTTCGGGACTGTTATTCACCCCGGGGGGTGGTTGCTCGGTTCACCCCCACCGGGAATCCAATGTGGTGAACCAGGCACCCGTAATGTCTGAAATCACCCAAGGTCTGAACAGAGCTTCTCAAGAACTGAGATAATCCAGAAACATCTCCCCCCTTGAGTGACATGAAGACACTTTGGGTGAAAACAGACATACACCTTAACTCTGCTTTAGCACCACTTTAGCTTATGCTTGTTGCAAGGCTGCATAGGGCCCCAACACAACTCTGCAATATGCATAAGCAATGTTAAAGCAGTGTTAAAACAGAGTTACATGCATGTCTGTTTTCACTCTTTGTTTCCAAACTAATGAGCATGAATAATGACCATCAAGGTTATTTGGTACATTTGTTTATTTTTGTTGAGAATTGACTGTTCAAGGAGATGTTTTTATGGTATCCATGGTATGTATGCATGTCTCTGACCAATCGTCTTTGATCTTTATGGTTCCTTGTTCTAAAACGATATTAGGGGTCACTGGCTTGGACCTCGCAGACTCTCTCTTTCTGTAAGTTGTCCAGAATCGCCTAGTGTTGAGGCCAGTGTGTAGTTGGCGTTGGCGAAGTCTATTGATTTGGCATTCACCCTTGTGTCTGAATTCCGTTGTCTTCCCCTAAAACGGGTGGGTCAGGCCCGGGTGCCAAATGTGGCCTGCAGCAACTTTTTATGTGCTCCCTTTGCACTTCCTGGATCTGGCACCTGAATCCAGTTCTTATATCCAATCACTGAAAAACTGAGCTCAAGAAAAGGGATCAGAGATGAGGTCATGCAAACAAGGATAGGGGACAGTTCCCTAACACAAATCCATGATTTGGGTCCTCCTTTCCTTGAGTGCATCCCTTAAGCACCCCCACCCCAACTTCTGTGTGGCCCTCGGAGCTTGTGCAAGCTTTCAAAGTGGCCCCCAGGAGGGAAAGGTTTCCCCACCCCTGTCCAGTGCCCTAAAAGGACTGTGTTACTGGTCTGGCCTAGGGATCCAACAGTTACCATTCAGGAAAAGGACCAAAAGTCATTGTGGGAGATGCATTGAACTCACCTCAGTGTATGGTGGTGGT
>QEPC01013456.1:966535-1067576 GCA_003113815.1 Sphenodon punctatus | reverse complement strand
TGAGACCTCGCATCTTCATGAATGTTAGACCCCTTGTCTCTCCCTCTGTTCCCCTTCCTAAGTCTCTCCCCCAGCTCCTGTCTCTCAGATTGTAAGCCCTAGGGACAGGGACCGTGTCTATTTTATTACTTTGTAAAGTGCCAGGTACACTGCTGGCGCTATATAAATATTTGTTAATAATAATAATAATAATGTTCCAGGCCCGGTGTTAAGAGCAGAAACAGGAATGCCCTCTATGGAAATGTATGCAAAAACTACCTTGCTGTGATACTGGTTAAGGTTGATCTCTCTTCAAGAAAAGTCCCTACTGGGACAGTGTCTCCAAGAGGAACTGAAATATGATGTTAATGGAGGATACCCGTGGCTCAGATATTTGGCGTATCTTTTACAGAGACAGGGCTTCTCCTTTGCTTATTTTGCGGGGAAATCTTTGGTGGAGATTAAGAAGGAAATCCAAGCTAGATTGGAGGATATAGAGAGACAAGAGGACTTAGCAAAGGTAGGAAGCTGGAAGGTTGCACCATGGCTTAAGCTAACAAAGACAGTATGGGGGATAGAACCTTACTTAGACATCCTCCAAAATAATAAACTTTGGAGAAGTTACACACTTCTCCGATTTCAAATGGTCAAAACCCCAGTTGCGGAGGGGAGGTATAAGAGGATCCCCTATGTGAAACGAATCGGTACATGCTCCCAGGGAGGGGTGGAGACTGTCGAACATTTTTTGTTTTCTTGTCCCTACTTTTCAGCCCTGAGAGCGGTTTGGCTCCAAGCATTTAAGCTCGACACTATGTGCGTAGGATTGGCCTGGGGGTACAAGAGATTGCTCTCCTATGAGACCAAGGAGGATATCATAGGCACTTGCATCCTATGTTTGGCTGGCCTCCTAGAAAAGGCAAAGGTGGCAAAGGAGGGATGACAGGAGCTAGTAACCCAACTGAAGGGGCAGAAGTACTAGAAGATCTAGGCGGAAGGAACCGCACTTATATATATACTAGGGTTTGTTTCCTTCAGGGGTAAAGTCTTGCCGCAGTAACCCACCGATGAAGAGCAAGGCATTGGGGTCACTAACTTGCTTATGAATGCTACGCTGCTAAACGTTTGTTTCCTTAGTAATAAGGCTATAGTGGGTTTAAAATGAGATACGGTAAACTAGCTGTTGGTTTTATGGATTACAAGGTAAAATGGTTAGTAGGCAGATACTGATATATATGGTTATGTGCCCAGTATTGAGCCTAATATTCCAACTTTCAGTGTTACGGCTGAGTAGAATACTAGAATACTAAATCATTAAATTAGAGTTGCCGTTATGGGATATGTCAATTGTACCATAACACCGGCTGGTTTCTCTCCTAGTTCATGTATCTGTGATATGCTGTTTTATCATCTTGTTTTGTATGTTTGGGGCCATGGCGAAAGCCAGTGCCGTATTAAAAAAATTATTATTATGATGTTACTTCACACTTGTGATGGTGTTGTCCAGTCCAATATGTGTTGGATCTGCATTGGTTTAGGTTAATGTCCAATAACTATCATTCATATATAGTAGGATTTTTTTTCCCCCCTGATAATTTTCATTTGCTTTCCTACAATGCTTTTCTCTCAGTACAAAGGGAGCTGCAAAAAGATTAGTGTGGAGTAAGTCTCTTTCTTTCTTTCTTTCTTTCTTTCTTTCTTTCTTTCTTTCTTTCTTTTCCACAGTGCTTTATCAAACATTGACAATTCCCATGGATTAATTTCTCAATGTCATACACATATAGCGATCCGAGTGGATGTCTGTTCACATTGGCCTTTAAAAAAGAGTACAGGTTGTTGTCAACTCTGTGTTTAAGCAATTAATAACAATATGAGTTTACTGTCTTTCCGAAGTGACACTGGTGGAGAATGCTGTCACTAACAACTTGTCAAAGTATAATTGCACACCATTATAGTTAAATTAGCTGTGACATATGTCAGAGCAGCTTGTATATGAAATTGCTAGTTTTGCCACTAGGCTTTCTCCTTCTTTTTGCATTCCAGATTTTGCCTAGTTCAATTTAAAGTAGACGTTATATGTATGGTTTCTTAGACCTAACTTTAAATTAGATTTTTTTTCCTATTCCCAAAGATGTATGTAACAAATGTACATGTTAATGTACAGTTTGATAACTATGTTTTTATAGCTGTATCTATTATACTACACTATAGAAATATGTGTTTAAGATCATTTAAAGATAATTTAATTTGTAACAATGAATCTATAAGTGTGTATAAAATTTTCATAGGCTGAGTGACAGATCTTTGAAATAGGAAAATGCTTCCCAAGTTCAGACTCTTGGACTATATTTTAATTAGAAGGCAAACATTCTTCTCAAATTGATATTTTCCCAATGAAGCTGAGTCCATTCAAATTCACATGAGTTCTTCCAAATCTACCTTAAGAGTGACTAGAACCTGTCATCTACCAACTGCTAGCAGAAATTGAGTCTAACTTGCTAAATTGAATAAGTCATTTAACTACTACTATTTCAGAGGAGTTTCTCCTGTTTTGATTTTTAATTTTCCAGGCTAAAACTATTTTGAGTGCTGGCATTATGAGGGTATTCCTGTTCTCTCTTACACCTCTTTTATACTGGGTTATTCAATTGATTTTATGTAATTGTTCTTGATTTACTCTCTGTGAATGCTGCAGATATATCATACTTATGCTATGTCTCTCTCTCTCTCTAAAAAAAATGACCACAGATATGAGAGAAAAGTGAGAACAGAAAACAGAGATTTAACTTATGAAGGGAAGTACTCTTGGATGGGAAAGAGGGAATGCTTTAACAATGGTGTCCCTCATCAGAAACATAAAGCTTTGGGTTTAAAAAAACCTGAGATGATAGCCCACAGTAGCCTACAAGTCACCTACTTGTCAATTCAATGGCCGCCAGATGGTCACCCACTTCCAACTTGATGCTGGTGGCCAGCTACTACCAGACGTGTTGTCTGGAGAAGATGGGTGTTGCAACATGGGCTAAATCTTTCCTATCCAGGCTTATCCAAGCTAACAGGCACCCTCCTATCTGTTAGACCCTGCCCAGATCCATTGTGAGGTCAAAGGATTGGGCTTGAAGGGACACGCTTGCCCCAGCCCACCAAACAGCTAATCCCCCTGATGAGTACGCTCACTGGACCAATGAAACAGCTAATCGGGGGGGCCCAGAGAGCCCTCCAGGCCTCGGCTCCTCCAGGCCCGATTAGCTGTTTGGTGGGCCAAGTGAACGCGCTTCTCGGGTCCCTCCCCCCATCAACTGTTTGGTGGCAGCTCCTCCTGGGGGTTGATCCTGCTGCTCATCAGGAGACAGGGAGTCTTGCCCTGTGTGGATGGCTCCTTGGCTGACCCATGGCATGGAGGGGCTTGTGACAGTTACCGTCCCTGTCTGGATTCCCCGGGATGGTGACTGATTTTTTGAACTGCCAGCCTTGTCTGCCCACATTGTGGCAGCTGTGGTGGCCCATCCTGGGGCGGCCTGGGGATCTGGCTCTCCCCTATCTCATTTGTTTTCACCCTTTCTTGACATAATTGCTTATTCTAGGGATAACTACTATTTTGCTTTAAGAGCGGCCCACCCCTCTTCACATAAATACAGGGTGATTTTTAGGGGTGTGCATGTTGTTTTCGTTATTACAATAACGATAATGACAGTTGTCATTTTTGTTATTATTGCAATAACGAAAACGACAATCGAGAATAACGACAACAATAACAAAAATGACAATGTCATTATCATTGTCATTATTAGTGACACAGTTGTGGTTTTGCTTTGGATGGAAATGGAGAGGGGAGGAGGGAGCAGACATCTCGGAGCCCTAAAGAGACTTGAATTAGTTGGAACTAGTGTCCTGCCCACCAACCAGCATGCCCAGTGAACAGGTGTTTTCAGCGGCAGGGAACATTGTGAGTCCCTGTCGTTCAAGGCTGGGTGTTGGGTTGGTGGAACAGGTCTTGTTTCTGAAGGTCAACCTGCCGCTGCTGGGTTTCCCTGACCTGGCCATGGACCCATAGTGAGGATGGGGGCATGAGAGAGAGAAATTGCCTCATGGGACAATCTCTGTGCGACCTGAAGTCGACGCCCTGCCATTCAGGGGGCTTCCGAATGACTACCAGTGCTGCCAAAGAGCCCCCCCTTTCTCTCTGTAACCCCCCACAGAAACATGCCCTGCTCCTGCTGCTGCCCCCATTCATCCTAAGGTGTCACCTGCCTGACTGCCTGCTCCTCCAATCCTACCCGTCACCTGCTGCCAGAGAGTCTCTCTCTCTCTCTCTCCCACACACAGAAACATGCCCTGCTGCTGCTGCCCCTGCTAATCCCAAGCTGCCACCTGACTGACTGCCTGCTCTTCCGATGCCACCCGCCAACGCCTGCTGCCAGAGTCTCTCTCTCTCTCTCTCTCTCTCTCTCTCTCTCTCTCTCTCTCTCTCTCTCTCTCTCTCTGTACACAACAACATGCCTGGCCCCTGGCTACTCCATCTGTGGTGCTGTCTGAAAACAGATACAAGCTACCATTCCAGTCCAAGAACCATCATCATGGTTCTGGGTCCATCATTCCGCTCACAGGGAGCTGTCATTCCACTTTACCTGAAGCAGTCACTCCATTCCCAAGAAGCCATCATCAGAGTTCTGGAGCCGTCATTCAGCTCAAAGGGAGCTGTCATTCCACTAAATCCAGAAGCAGTCACTACAGTCCCAAGAACCATCGTAAAAGTACTAGGGACAACATTCAACTCCCATGGGCTGTGCTCTCTCTCTCTCTCTCTCTCTCTCTCTCTCTCTCTCTCTCTCTCTGTGACACACCCACACAGTCACAATCCCTGCCCCTCCTGGTGAGTGGAATACGCTACCTGTGCTGCTGCTGTCAGGTAGGGCTCTGACAAGCTGGGTCATAGCACTGAGACAGCACTTGTTGCCCTGGTGGATGACCTTTGCCAAGAAAAGGACCGGGGTTGATCAACCCTATTAGTCCTGTTAGATCTATCGGCAGCATTTGATACCGTTGACCACAAGATATTGGTGACGCACCTGCGGGACAGTGCGGGGGTGGGCAGGATCATTCTTGAATGGTTCAGCTCATTCCTGACCAGAAGAACTCAGCGGGTGGTACTCGGTGATTCTTTTTCATCTTATTGACACCTCCCGTGTGGGGTCCCGCAGGGTTCATTTTTGCCCCCTCTCCTGTTCAACGTGTATATGCAGCCACTCGACGAGGTGATCAGAGAGTTCGGGGTAGGGATGTGTGAACAGAATGCGGTTTGGATGTTCGGGAGTTCGGTTCAAAACGTGAGTTCGGGGGTGGTTGGTCGGTTCAGCCATGGTTCAAGTGGTAAAGAGCACATGCTTTGCATGTATAAGGTCCCAGGTTCAATCCCCAGCATCTCCACTTCAGGATCCTTGGTAGCACACCTTAGGGAGGCCTCTGCTGGGGGCTTGGAGGGTTCTCAGGTAGTACTCCGGGATGGCTTCCACCAGAGGCCCTGGAAGAGCTGGCTTTAGACCCAAATTTGAAACCCCTGCTGCTGTGTCAGGTTGTGACAATACTGGGCTAAGATGGACCATTGGTCTGACTCACGCAGTTTAGTTTAGGATTTGTTGAGCAGGCAATGGTTAACGTCCCATAATTCACTTTGCCAAATGTGTGGTTTTTACCTATATTAACAAGAAGAGGCATTAAAAGATGGGGACTATTAACTGGAAGCTGTGATCACCTGAACGGTAGTGGAATCAGGGGTTTCAGTCTTGAGTCTGTTTATCTTAACAGCCACTTATAACCATATTGTGTGTACAAACCCACATTGTTTGTCCTTTTATACCCCCGTGGACCTTTCAGGCAGTACCAGTGCTAAATAAGCCATCTTCTTCACATCACATGGGCATGAATATATACACAATTTGCTTCCTCTTAGTGACTTTATAGGTAGTGCCACCCTAACCTGTCTAAACCTAAGATAAAAACAGACAGGCACCCAGCAGATGACTCATTGGCCTGTCCTGGGGTGGAAAATCGTGGACAACACAACCTGGGCCATGTCTTGGCACCAGACACACATGTCTGTGGCCAGAGAGCTGTCCTGCTGCCTGCATGCCCCAGTTAGGGCCAGGAGCACAACAAATGTGCAGATGGATGACCCGGCCTGCACCCTGCTTCCAATGCCCTGCAGCCCTACCCCCTGCCATGATGGACAGCCATGGCCACTAATGTCAGGCAGCCATAGTGGTTGACCATGGTGACCCCCAAGCCAGGGCAGGTATATCGAGGCTGCACAGACATGTTAGCTCACGTTGGCCTATGTAGGTGGTCCTTAGCTCAGGCTGTGACCTATGGGATTTTCCAAGGACACAGTCTGCTACCCACCTCGAGGCAGAAGTGGGCCAACAGCTAGAGACACCACAACAGGCATGCCAGTGGCTCCCAGGCCACAGCGGGCCAAACAGGGCCTAAGCGGGCCACCGGTATATCCGTTTTTACCCTTAGTTTAAGGGATGTAGGAAAAACATAATTCCAAGATTTCTACAATGGCTCTGTATCTGTCTCTTAAACTTAAATCTATATCACTGTCCTATCGAACATGTCTAATGTAGCTGAATAGAGCCGCAAAGTATCTACGAATTTGAATGCTTTATCATGTTTCCTTATCTGTTTTTAAGCCTTTGGACATAATGAATGTCCTGATCCTGGGATACCAATCAATGCACGGCGCTTTGGTGACAACTTTCAGTTGGGGAGTTCCATTTCTGTCATTTGTGAAGAAGGATTTATTAAAACTCAAGGAACTGAAACAATTACTTGTATGCTAATGGATGGGAAAGTAATGTGGAGTGGACCTATTCCTAAATGTGGAGGTAGGTGAACTTTACTATTATTTTAATTTAATGTAATAGATAGTAATATGTGTGGTAGATCAGTAGTTCCTCGGTGAAGCTCTGCATAGGTGTGAATTTCACTCACAGTGATTATTTTCAAGTTAGCACACATAATATTGTATTTGGTCTTGCTAAGTTATTTCCTTTGCAACCTGTGGATCAGGACCGTAATTGGGGTCCCACCAAGTGTGGATAGGGGTTACAGTCCTACTTGATATTTTAGGTGTTTTGCTTCCCTTTATTCCTGTGTGGAATTTCAGGATTATATTAAGGTCCCAAAATAGGATCACACAGGAAAATGAGCACATCAAATTTCTAAACGATAAAAATATGGTTATGTACAAATTCTTTCATGTAGCTTTAAACACATCCTCTTGTTTTGTTTTTCTTCTGGCAAACCCCTCCCCCACCCCAAATAATTGATTGATTTTTCCTTAAAAATAGATTTTTCCTTAAAAACATATTAGCTGTTCATATGATAATAAAAACAGTTGACAATAGGAATAAACTGAAACTGTTAAAGGTATAATTTATTTAATATTTTGATTTTAATTTAGATTAATTTAAACAAGATGGTTGTCTTTGTTTTTCATTTTCATTTGAAAGCTCATTTCAAATTATTATTAAACATTTATAAAGCGCCTGTTGCAAAACCTGGCGCTGTACAGAACATACAATCAGACGCGGTCCCTGCCTATATAAGTGATAATGGTTTCTCGTCTGATTTTTCCTTTTAATAACACTTAAACATAATGTCCAGACTGTGGATCAAACTACCTGCTATTGCTGTAAGTAGGTATTATTTCACTGGAGTCAAAGTTAGAGAAGCCACTCCCATTTACACCCTAAGAGAACTTGGGCACTTGTGTTACTTGTGTGTGAGAGAGAATGAATGGTGTGTGCGTGTGTGTGTGTGTGTGTGTGTGTGTGTGTGAGAAAGAGAGAGAGAGAGAGAGAGAGAGAGAGGCAGACAGACACAGACACAGACAGACAGACAGACTCTGAGACTGACTGGGATGGACTGGTACTTGCCTAGAAGGAAAAGGGTACATACAGTAAACTGTTCACTTTGACGTTTCAACAGAAGGGGAAATTACCTAAGCAAAAAACCTGAGGTTTAAGAAACTGATTAAGGTGCCATTCCAAATGATAGTCAAACTCTAATATGACAATAAATTGTCACATTAAGGCAAATCAAATAATAATAATAATAATAATGACTTACCTGAAATTAAACTGCATACGTTCCTCATCACGTAAAAGTATTGTTCAGTCACTATGCCACATATATGCAGTTTAATTTCAGTTAACCCTTAATTTATTTATTTATTTATTGACATCGCTCAATAAACATTAATAATAACAATAATTCCACCCTAAAGAACAAAACTCTTAACACCCCCAGAATCCATGTCCCAACCTAAATCATACTTCCCAATCTCAGTAAAACCAGCCGGTTAAACCTCAATCCCAAAGATACCATGGCATTCCCGACAAGAGGGCTTCATCATCCGCAAGATTTAGTCCAGCACGATTTAGGCCACAAGATTTAGTCCAGCACGATTCAGTCTAGCACAATGGAGCCCTTGATGACAGAAGAATGATGAAAGGGCTTATCAGGGAACTGCCGTCAGCTTCAGCGAGATCCACACGTGGTAATCATCATTACCCACTCCTATCCATCCATCGATCACGGGAATCGCCAGAGTCATACAAAAGTATTTTCAGCGCAGGTCCGACTCCATCCATTTCACATATGGGCCCCAGCACAAATACATACTTAAAAGATAAATCCCTGACGATTTTATATGTGGACTTAACAAAATGAATTAAGCATACCTTCCAAAAACAAACCAATATCATACCAAGGTCCTATTGTCCAAGGAGATGGACTGGAATTGCAAAAACCTCTTTCTTAGAAGAAAGGCCTGTAATAGCCTACTGATGATGTGTTGTTGCAATAGTAATCCTGCTCAGCACGAGAGGAACTGCAGGTTCAGATATTTGGTGTATGTGCTTGGCTGAGGAGCCAATGGGGTGAAGCTATCATCTGTGGGATTATGACTGAACACCTCTAAGTCAGAATCCCCTCTAAACGTAACAATAGGTTAATTTTACCCTACTGATGATGCAATATTTTTATTTTGATAATGACAATGGACACTTCCCCCCCTTCACTTTCACCTAGTGTCATTATCCCTGTCTGTTGTTTTTGTGTTCTAATTACAAAAACAAATAGGGCATCGTTTGTTTTAGATCAAATGAAAATGAAATCATACCCCTATTATCTAGCCCAGCCCCCTGCACTACTGGAGGACCTGCCACACTCTTAGCTATCTGCACAGAAAAATCCCACCAATAGCTAAAAGTAGAGACTTCAGTGAGCCAGAGCACAGTGATCCCCAAAATAACAAAAAACAATTTTATAAAAAGAAAGGGGTGGGCCATGGCTCAGGTGGTAGAGTGCATGGTTTTGCATATATAAGATCCGGAGTTCAATTCCTGGCATCTCCAATTTAGGATCTGTGGTAGCACACCTGGGTGAGGCCTCTGCCCAGGTTTTATTTTCTTTTAAACTTACCTGGTCTGGAGGAAGCCACATGTCGCTGGAACCCCTCCAGAGTGTGAGTACTCTACCCCCTCAGCCCTAGCTAGGTCCCCACCACTCCTTCCCTGGCCCATTCCCTCACCTTCTGGCTCCCTCAGCCCCCTTCCTTGGTTCCCGCCCTCAGAAACTACTCATGAGTATTCACAGAGGGTCCTTGGAACATCCCGAGCACTCAGGGCCAGTCCTCGGAACTCAGACAATTACTTGTGTGTAGCTTTTTACTAGCCCTAACCTATACCATTTCAATCTTATAACTTGTTTTTTCAAGACAAAAAAGTCAATCTGCATAAGCTGTATTACTTAAAGATAAGTGTACTGATGGAGGATGAACTTGTGAATCAGAGCTTGTAAATATTTCTTGGTACACTGAATAATTACCTTAGCCATACTGTTAGCATCAGGTCATGGCAAATAGAATACGCTGTCAAGTCTACAAATCTATCCTACTTCTGTTTCTTGTTTCTTTATGCTATTTAATGCCATTTGTCTCAGTGAATTCCATATTTCAGTCTGTGGATTATGAGTCTAGAGCAGACAGACCATTGTTTTTCCAACAAATTGGCCTACTATGCCTACAGCAAAATGGCTTTGCCATGGCCAGTACCTGAACACTACAATTATTCTGTAGCTTCTGTCTTCTTTCTCCAGAGATGGCTTTGGTGCTGGCAGTGGCTGAAGCTGCCTTCTTTTTGATGTCATAGCCATCTTTCAATGAACACATGCTGGACCACAGCCATCTCTAGCACATGCCCATGAGAAATTCTGATGACTGATAATCAGATGATCAATAAAAGTGTGTGCCTCCAAATTACTGCCTTGAACTTTTATTCCTTTGCCTTCTCATCTTCTTTCTTTCTCATCCCATTTTTTTTTTTTTTTGGTTTGGAAATTTGGTTCGGTCGACCGAACAAACTGAGTTCGGTCCGAACTCCGAACTCCGAACCGCGTTTGCCCATCCCTAGTCATTGGACCAATCATGTTACTGGAGCAGGATCTGATGTTGCAGGTCTATGGAAGCACTAGCCATGGAATGACATTCTGGGAACTCCTACAGTGTGCTCAGAGACCACGTGATATTTTATGTGACTCTCCTTTATTAGGAGATCTTTAGGTGATGAGACATAGGTCTTTAGTAGTTTCATTTTACTTTGCTGAGCTTTCCAAGTTAACCCACAAGAGAATCGTAAAGAATTTCAAGGCCTCACAACTCAGAATAAAGAAGAATGGGTAAATAACCCCTTTGACAAGATTATTAGAATGTTATATTTTATTTTATTTTATTTTATTTATTTATTTTTAAGTGAGGCATTTTAAGATAAGCCCAGTGCCCCATTTGTAGCTAAGACCATGAGGGACTCTTGGATCTGAACATTCAATGTGCAGTGGAGAATGTCAAATAAAATATTCTACTGAATTCTGTACTTCAGGCAGCAAGAAGACACAGTCGATTTTATTTTTTAAAAGGTCTGTATTTTTCTCTCAACAAATATGAAGAGAAAAGATTTTGAATATATGTAGTCCTGCTATTCTTCAGTATACTAAATGCATTAGGCATAGATATAGTCTGCATGTGTGCATGTCTCAGTTTACATTTTCTGGAGCTTACTATGAGGTTTTAAGAGGACTTCATGTAAATTTCTTGAGAATTTGCTGATCAGCACAAGTCTGACAAAATTCTATTCTTACTATGCTAGCATTGGCTCAGGATAATACCATCTGGCGTTCCTATTATTGTTGATTTATTTTTCAGTTTATAGGTTCCATGTGTAATATGAAAATGTAAAATATAGTAAAGATTAAAAAATACAGTGAACCTTTTAAATGCAAATTCTTATGATTTTAGTTGTTTCATTTTGTTTTAATTTCCTTTTCTTCTTAGAGTGAGGCTCCATGACTCTCACCATTGGGTTCTGCGCCTGAGTGGTACCAGCCATCGGAAACTTCTCCTAGGAGTTATCCACCAACCCTCAATGTCCATGCCTGACTGGCTGTCATTTTGGCAGGCTTCTTGAGTCAGTATATAAGGCAGGGTGGGACGCGCATTACCTCAGTTCCTTCCAACTGTCAAGCGAGGCTGTTGAAGGAAGTTCTTCTCCTTGTACTACCTTCTAAAAAAGACTATTACCTCAGAAAACAGCTTGTTTACCATCATCTCTAGTACTTGTTAAAAAGAAATCTTCTTTTTGACACGAATGTCCTGGTCCCCTCCCCCCGCCCCAACCTTCCCTCCGCGGGACAGGGCAGGGAGAACAAGTGGCCTGCCGCCCGCTACAAGATGCTGAACACGCCAAAGAAAGGAGGCTTTAAAAAAAAATGTAAGCTATGCCTTGTCTCCATCCCTCATGACAGGTGCCTCTTTTGTCTTGGTGAGACCCACAAAACTCACAGTTGTCGGGCCTGTAGCAGGCTCTCGAAACAGACTGTGGAAAATCATAAAATGAGGCTTCAGTTCCACCTGACTGAAAGGGTGCTCCAGCCCCACAGCGGCTCCCCCACTCATTCTTCTGGGACTCTGGCATCGCCAGAAGGGGTGGCCTCCACGCCTCCTTCTATGGGGTTTAAAAAAATGTTACTTCAGCCACAAGCTTCTGTGTAGAGGCACTCCGCTCAGGAGACTGTCCTTGAACCGAGAATGGCCCCTGCAGCAGTTGCAATCATGGAACCAAAGGGCCCAACTTCATGGAATGACATCTCTGCACCAGCCCAAGCCTCGGTACAGGGAGAAGCCCGCATACAGATGGATGCCTCTGCACCGAGGGATTCTCCTGTGTAGACAACTACTACGGTGGCCTCTATACCGAGCATCATCCCAGCACCGAGGGAGGCCCCTGTACTGGGCACCATCCCTGTACCAAATGATACTCTTGTACTGAACACCCCTCCACACACATCGACTCGGGGTGTAACCTCCATACGAAGGCTTTCTTCTGCACTGACAGCTTCCCCTGTAAAGAAGAAAAAAAAAGTCTGTGGTGACTTCACCTTCCAAAAAGCGATCTTCCAGGAAATCCCCCCTCCCCAAAAGAAAAAGTGGGATAAATCTTCAGATCCTGAATCTGGATCCAAGCACTGCAACAATTCTCATCATTCTCCATCAAATTCTCCACATAGGATGAAGTTGAGCTCACCCCAGCGTTAGCTATCACCAGCACTAGTGCCAGTGACTCCAACTATCTCTCCGAGAGTTTCATCTGAGAACTCCTCTTGCTTCTCACCAGGATCTTATTTGGATACTGATGATAGAATGCAGTGCAGTTTTCAGTTTTTTATGTCCATCTACACTACCGGAGTTTCCACATCCCAGACTTAGGAGTGTAATCTCTCAGCCATCAAAACCTCCTTACGTGGAACCAAGTTCACCAATGCATCATCCATTCTATCAATGGCCACATGCACCGTACTGGCCACCTCCTTGCTACCACCCCTACCAATGGGACCAGCCCTATTTAGTGGGCTATGACTATTTTCAGTATGCTTCTAGGGGCACGAGACATCCATCCCCTGCACCATTGGCAGCATTGGGCAGACCATCCACTATTGCCCCACTGCCAACTCCAAGGATGTCTGCAGGTCTCCACTCCAGAGACTCCCAGACTCCTTTTACACAAACTGCAAGGACTCTAAAAGAAATATTACAGCAGAGTATCCCGCCACAGCTACTGCGGCACATCCATCACAAACTGTGTCTCAGCCACCACTTCTAACTCCAGCACGCTCAACTTCCAGCATGCCTGTGTCTTTATCTGCTCCTCCTATCCTCCCAACACAACCTGCTGAGGTGTCCAATCTCGCAACAGCTGCAGATACAAGAGTACCTTCGCACTATAGCTTGCATGCATTGGTTTCCTGCATGCACAACTTTTCGACAGCATCTGATGGGAAGAGTTCCCAGACGTCTGAGGAACGTAGGAAATCAGAGCATTCTGATACTTCTAAAAAGGACGCTTCTCCTTCGATGTCATCCAATGAATTGGAGGACTCCACCTCCATCTTTTGGGATTTTCTACAGCCCCTATGGTGTTCACTAAGTGTCTGGCACCAGTGGCAGTGTACCTGAGAAAACGAGGCCTCTCAGTCTTCCCTTACCTGGATGACTGGCTCCTGTTTTCTCAGTCAAATCACCAGTTGCAGGCAGACACCCAATTCGCCATTGACCTCCTGCAACAACTTGAATTTGTGATCAATTGTAAAAAAACAAAACAAAGAAACAAAATGAACTCCTTCACAACCCATTCAATTTATAGGTGCAGAGATCAACTCACTGAAACAGAGATTTTTTTCTACCTTGGTATCAATTCCTCATGATCTAAAAAGCAGTGGCTACCCTCCACGCCCAACCAACCCAAACTATTTGTACATTTCTACAACTTCTAGGCCACATCACTTTGACTATGTCAGCCATGAAAGATGTCAGACTGAGGATGTACACACACCCCAACACTGACTGGCCTGGAGATATTCCCTGTCCAATGACAATATAGACCACTACATCACCTTACCCCCCTCAATCCTACACACCCTGTCTTGGTGGACCAGAGGAGACAATATGCTCAAAGGGATGCTTTTTTCCCCCAAGCAGTCTAAGACATCCTACTGATCACTGATGCTTCCCTGTATAGAACGTCAAGATAACTTTGTCCTTTTACATCGAAAGGACTAAACCTTTTCGAAAATCCAATTCACTCGTCTTCATCACCTCTGGGGGACCCTCTCAAGGAAACAAAGTCTCTCCACAGATCATCTCTTCCTAGTTAGTGGAATGTATCTCCCTCTGCTACACGCTATTAAACAACCTCTCTCCAGAGGGTCTCAAGGGACATTCTGCTTGAGTCATGGCTACTTCCACTGACTTGCATCACAAATTCCCTATAGAACAAATCTTTAAAACAACCACATAGAGCTCTGTACACACCTTTACCAAACACTACGCTATCGTCATTGCAGCTTGTGCAGACACTGGTTTTCAGAGAGCAGTCCTTCAATCTCTATTCAAGTAGACTCCTTCCCCCCTAAGGGGAGATGACTTTTTTAATCTCCCACTGTAGTCCAAGAGCCCATGCCAAGATAATTACATCATAAGGTAAAAAAAGGTTTGGCTATCTAGACATCTTATAAAGGTCATGGCATCACTAAAACTGCCAGTCTTACAAGCAACTGCTGGGAGGTTTAGGGGGTGGCAGCCCCCAAACACCCCCTTCCAGGGCCCAATAATTACGTCATAAGGTACATGGATGAAACTAGCAATATCTGTTGCAAAATAGTTTACATAATTCCAAACTGTCCAATCTGACTAACCATGTTGGGCTTAACTGTTGCTTCATTAACTGTTTTCAAATTTTTAAACCCATACATCTGACAAACAAATAACTTGATGCTCCGTACTACTGTTGCCACATTCACCAGCTCTGAATAGCCTAAGGATAAAAATGTGGCTTGTGCCTTCTTATTTCTTTCAAGAATCTTGAAAGACCGAACTTTCACCTTTCTTGAAAAAGCTGCTATGTAGTCACATCTAGTGAAGCAATGAAATCCAGGTAAGGATTTGCACACTGATAATCCCAATGTGTTAGCCAGCTTTCTCACATCAATGTACCTCAAATTATTTTTTGACTGCAGGCCAATTTCCATCCAAACATTTACTTCATCTTGTAGGTATGAAATGTTTCCCAGAAGAATGACCAACACATCTGTGTCATTGGTGCGCATGACAATGTTACTTGGTGAGGTACATGACATTGCAAGATGGTAAATCAGTCAGGAATCTGCCTCTTCATGCGTGCATTCCAAGGAGTGCATTCCAACTTCGCTGCATTGCTTGTTACCATCCACTGTACAGAAAACATAACATTTTTCTTTCAGGGTTGCATACAGTACTTTGGGACCAAGAATATGGACATATTCATCAGACATCCACTCTTCGACTAGAAATGGCACCAGAGCCTCTTTGTAGTTATCATTCTTCAGTGCTGCAGTGAAATTGGAAGGTTGTCTCATTTCTACTCCAGTAATTGCATACTGCTGTTCACGGCAGCTAATGTTGGCTCTTCTGTCTCATTCAGAGTCTTTTATTGATGGAGTAACTGTCCTGTCAAAAACAATGTGTACATCACTGCCACTCATGTTGCTAAGAATGTGTTTTGTGATGCCTCTAAGTGTTGGTGGAAGCTCACCCAGGGCTATGAAGAAAAAACATTCCATCATCCAATGTGCAGTCTATGATAGACGGTTCCTGACTGTCAATTCTGCTTTCAAGTGTCCTCAGGAGAATGGACTTCTCAGTTGAAAGCATGGTTGTATCCATGTGACACAGAGCAAGAGGCATTGGGGTTAGGGGATATGACAACACTATCTGCATATCATCCCCCCTCCCCCCCCCAGTGCTAGGTACAGGAGTCATCCCATCAAATATCTTTCCATCTTGGCTTCAACTGCCTTTCCACCATCTTGTTTTCTTCTGAATTTTACTCCTTCATAAGCAAAGGTACATATTTTGCACCTTTTAATTGTTTGGTTGAAACACAGTGGATTCTCACAGCACTGCTCAATGAAGTTATCCCAGGCTTCATTTCCATTGTGGAATATGTTCAACAGGAAGTTGGCTGTTGTGGCTGATACAGCTTTCCCAGAGCTAATGTTGAACAACAATGAGGGTTTGATGTTGGCATCAAATGGATTTAGACTTTGTTCAGTCTTTTCAACTATGTTATTCAACTGCTCATGATCTTTTCCCATGTCGTCTGGTCGCAGTTTAGCAGTAATGTCTTCTTTTTGTGGAGCTCAAATTCTTCATACACATTGCTCAAAATGCTTGTTCTCATGAAATGGCTTCATGACCATCTTTGTCTGGCAGATATTAAGTTGGTGAATGCTGAAATTCCTGTTAGACGACTTGCAGCATTAGCATTGATGGTCTGTTCCAGCGTCACATCAACAGCAGATCTTGAGAAATTTCCTGTTCGGCATATGGACAGGGCTCCTTGTTTGAAGTCATTTGTAATGCCAAAGTGAACCTCCTCCATTTCAGCATGTTGTCTTCCAATTGGACAAGCCATCTCGCATAGTTCGGCTGACTGAAGACAAAGAACAAGCTGGATATCTGACCAATACAATATGCAAACAAGTTATGGTTGCCAGTGTGTATGCTGTGGGAAAACCTGTGAAACAAGTGAATGAATTTGATGTAAGCAAACCAGTATTGTGCCATTTTCCCATGTTCACCTGACTGTTTTCCACAAGAATTCAACATATGCATGGATGAAATTTCTCATTTCCTCAGTCAAACTCTTTCTGAAGGTTGAAGGCATGTCACATAAACATTGAAGCTCCTCAACTGTTTCAGCAGGGATTTCACAACTGGAACAGAATTCACTGAAGTGTAGGATTTCCATAGCTACAGGAAGGAGCGGGTTTACCCTTTTATATCTGTTGAAGTGGATACCTGCTATGAAGCCATTCAGTGATCCTTCAGCAAGCACTCCAGCTTCTGCCAGAATGTGAGTGCCTCCTGATTCCTCTACAAACTTTCCCACTGCCTTGAAATATGCCAGGCAGATGCGGAATTCACTGAGCATTATGAACAACATGTCAAATGTAGGACTTTCTTCTGCTTGTATCATAAGTGCCATTTTTGCAATGTCACAATTGCAAAAATGTATGTAAATTTGTATGTCACAATGATATGGTTCTGCTGGCACTTTTCAGCTATTTTCAGGGATCTTTTCATTGTTTCTGCAACAATCTTTAATGATGTTGGGGACTGGTCAATCTGTGGGAGATACGTTATTTTCTGTTGAGGAAGTGGATGCACCAAAACTTTGGAATTCCAACCTGCCCACATCAGAGTTCCTTCTATCTTAAATGCCAATGACATCATCCACATAGTGTCAAGTAGAATGAAATCTTCATAGCTGTCCAGAATTGCAGATCTTCTGCCATCATCAAGTGGTACACATGTACTCCTTGACATTCTTGGTCTCTTCCTGTATGGATCCAGTTCCAAGCAAGAAGCTGTGATCCCTCTTCTCTTTCTTTTTGCTATTGAGAGCTTTGGTGAAATCTCAACAATTGCCTCTTCCAAGAGTTCGCATGCAACGTTCTGTTTTCCATCAATAGTTTCAACATATGCATCATAATTATCCCAGGCGACTCCTGTTACTAACTCAGGTGATAATTTCATTCTTTCTGGGGTGCCCCGCTGCCCATCAAGTGATGCATATGTTAGTTCAGTCTCTACTTCCTCAACACAGCTGTAGCTGACACAGTGCCCAAAGTGATTATGAATATCAAGGACCTTCCTACTGGCAGTGATACTTTTCATTGCCACACCAAGTTGGAGATGTTTTGATGGCTTCACATGCCCAATTGTTACCACATACACAACATCTTGGCAAAAAGATGATACTCTCCTAGCATTTCTTTTGCTGTGTCCTCGTCTTGGATCTGGGCCACATACGAAATGTGTGAAGAATTCAAGCAAAAGTTCAGGAACATTTGCTTCTCCTTTTATGACATCTTTTACTGTTAGATTTGATGGTAACGGTGTCTTGGAAGCCTTCAGAATTTCATGACAAAGAAGAAATGCTGCATCATGAATTGATACTGATGAACTCTTCTTTTCATAGATCACTTCCCATACAGCTGCTTTTAGTTTCATGCTGATCTTAAAGATGATGATTCCTCTTTTTGGCTTACATACATCCTTCTTCATCTGATCTCCAAAATGTTGCAGTAGTTTTGTCTCAAGATGTTGAAGATTAAATGCACTTGATGTGTCTTTGAAATCACATTGCTATATCTCAGATAACAGAGCCATGTACTGTTTGTGTATGTCCTCCAACATATGCACTTCTTCCTTCTTGATTATGGCTTCAAATGCTGTTTTATGTGCCTCTCTCGTGATATGCCAAGAAGAATTCTCCATAGCTTTGGGAGATGTTGCTTCTACTTTTTTCTGGTGTGCAGTGCAGCACATACCATGGTAGCATACATCTTTGACAATGACATCTACATCATTTATACGTGTCACCATCTGCTCATCCTTCAGCATATTTGCAAATATTTTGATGCTCCTTTCAAAGTTTTTTGTTACACACCTAAGTAGCTTTTGTTTTACCTCTTGATGTTTCTTGTATTAATTTAGGCAGAATATGCATTTTTTTTTCAAACACACTGTTCCCGGTGATGATCCAGTGTCAGAACTAGTGGAATGGAGTGGTCACAATGCAATAGGCTGAGCTGCAGATGTTAATCCAAGACTAGTTGATTGATGAAGCTTCGTAAACTGATGTTTTAGCTGTTGTGCTGCCTTTGAAACAGACTGATGGTACTGCATTGAACTTCTGGTAACAGACAACATGATAGCCTGTGTCTTCAGTTGGAGCATCAGGAAGTTGGATTGCAGAATATTTAGATTTCATTTGTTGCCTTTGCAACAAAGACTTTGTAAATGTTTGTAGAGTCCCATCAGAGAATGCATGCATCTTTCCTTTATCAACATCATCTCCTACATGTAGGACACACTTCTTTGTTGAATCCATCACTATGTCCAACAGCTAAAGGTTGTCACTGCTTACAATGAGTTTGCTTTCTCATGTCACTTTGTTTTCCTGTAAATGTGAAAATGAATCTGTAATGATTCCGAATATAATCCAGTTACTATATATTATCATGACTACAAATGGCATTTACTTTAGCATTTTGGTATTTTAATATTCACGTTACACTCAAATTATCCTACCATATACTATCCCTTCCTAGCTAAAAGCAAAGGAGGCTAATCCCTTTAAACCTTTTGGTAAATGTGATAGTTAAATCTTCTCATGCCCCCTGTAGGCTGTGTTGGTGCGTCCCAGTGTGGCTTTCAATGGATAAGATTTACTCTAATAATTAGGTTATGGGCATCTGAGACAGGAGAGCAAAAAACATGATCAGGGGTCTGGAAACCATGTCCTATAAAGAAAATTTGAAGGATCTGGGTATACTTAGCCTAGCAAAAAGAAGACTACGGGTAATTTCAGACATACTGGGCCCGAAGGCCTGCCACGCTGAACCACAGACCAGGATCCGTTTTGGATCGCAGCCAGGAATCAGGCCGTCCGTCCTTTAGACATGCCGGCCTGATTCTCACCGGGGATCGAGGAGGGGAGGGGCTGCGTGGCACATCATGCGGCCGCTGCACCCGATCCTGTCCCATGGTCAGGACAACGTGGTCGGGACCATGATCTAGCTGGGCTGAAGGTAACACACATTACCATCGGCTCATCCCGGATTGTGGCCAATCCAACGATGGTTGGGGGCCAATCCCACCATGATTCTGGACCTCCAGGTGGCTGGAGGTCCAGAATTGTGGTCATTTCGATTCCTGCCAGTGATTCACTGGGGTGAACATCTGGTGGGAATCCTTTAGCCATAACGGTACAAACGGCCACTACAGGGGATTCACTGTGGTTGACCATGGTATCGTTACAACTGAAATTACCCTAAGGGGGGCATGATAGCAGTCTTCAAATACCCGAAGGCCTGTCACACAGAAGATTGCAAAGACTTGTTCTCTGTTGCCTCTGATGGCAAGACCAGAAATAATGGATTCAAATTACAAGCAAGCAGATTTTGATTAAACATTAGTAATTGCACATTTGTAACAGTAATATGTAATTTACTGAAACTGTTACTGTAATAGTAACATAAACATTTGTGACTATAAGGGATGTTTCACAATGAAACAAATTAACTAGGGAAGTGGTGGGCTCTCTCTCAAATCAAATTCAAATTTATTGCGTGATCACCAGGTCCTTGCAGACAGATACAAAGCAAACAAGATGTGGGATCTACCCAGTACAAAAACAGTAAAATCCACAACAACAGCTAAATTGACATAACAAAAAACAGAGGACCGGCTCTTTATCCCCCATCATCCTCGGGAGGAGCAGGGGCATCGGGGATCAAGGGCAAACAATGATGAAACTGATCTCTATAGGTGAAAGCTTGGACTAAAAAGGCTGACACAGCCCTCAAATGGGGCATATCGCTGTCTGAAAGGAAAATACAAAGCAGCTCTGAGTGGATCCTACTGGGAAAATGTTCGATATATGCGGCCAGCAATTGGTTGCAGGGAACATCATAAAGATGGCATACAAACATGATATGAGCAACTGACTCTGTCTCAACAAAATCAAAGGGGCACAATCTCATACTGAAAGGGGTTCCAGCGTACCGCCCCTCCAACACACAGGAGGGAAGCACATTGAGCCGGGCCCCAAAGAGGAGAGTTAGATGCCTCCTTGGGAGTGAGGAGGACAGATAAGCTGCCCTCATGCCAGCCAAGGGCATAATATACCTATAATGATCCAGGAAGGCAAAAGAACCCACCTCAGCCCAGTCCTCCTGGCGAGCGATATCCGAGATCCTAGTGTCAATTTCCCTGCGCGGTTGACTAAACTGAATGGCTTTCAGACGATCAACTGACAGCCCCCAGGCCGCCATTTGGGTAGTCAGTCGCATCATCCATGATGAGACAAAAGGGTCCTGGGGTATATAAGCCAGAAGCCCTAGATGCACATCATGGTGAAGACGCAGCCATAGAAAGGCCGCCTGCTTCCAATTTAACCAACTGCAGGCTAACTGTCCAAACTCCACTCTCAAGGCAGCCGAGGGAGTCCCATTAGAGACATGGAATAGCAATTTAAGGGCATTAAGCTGCACGGAGTTAAGGACCGAAGGTACTCCTACAGCTCATAAAGCTCCACCATAAAAGAGTTGGGCACGTACTTTGGCCTCCATAATTTTGAGGGCTACCCCCAAGCTACCCTGACCTTTATGTTTAAAAAGTCAGGAAATAGTGACCAACGGACCCTTAACTCTATTAATGGCCATCTCTCTGTGAGGGGTCCAACTAAGTGATGAGTGGAAAAGAATCCCTAGATATTTATAGGAGGAGACCTGGGCTATTGGATGCGCATTGATGAACCAGTGGTAGTTCTTTTTCCCCCTCCCAAACACCAGAACTTTGGTCTTGTTATAATTTATGACCAGTTTGTTGGTGGAACAAAAGTCAGAAAGGGCACGTAGCTGCCGACACAGGCCCACCTTGGTCTGGGAGAGGATAACCGCCTTGTCGGCATAAAGTAAGCAGCCCAGATGACGCATGGCCAGCTTAGTCAGAAAAAATTCAGGCCGAGTCATTGCTGGAACCAGGTCATTCAAAAAAACATTGAAAAGGGTAGGGGCTAGTATGCAGCCCTGCCTGACTCCTGAAAAAATAGGGAGTCAGGAAGTAAGATGTCCCTGCTGGGAGTGCCTGACAGCCAGAGATGAATCCCTGTGCAGTAAGCGGATCAAAGTAAGCAGCCTCCGATTGATCAACAGGCTAGCCAATTTTTCCCATAGGAGTGGCCTGTTGACTGAATGAAAGGCAGCCCTCAGGTCCACAAATGCACAGAAAAGTTTTGAATTCGCCTGGATGTATTTCTCACCCAGGTGAAAGAGGACAAGACAATGGTCAAGGATTGACCTATTCGCCTGAAACCCCGCCTGCTCCTTATGCAGAACTTGAAAATCCACCAACCAATTATTCAAAATAGATAGCAGGTGCTTGGCGTAAAGCTTAGCTAAAATGCTAAGCAAGCTTATAAGTCTATAATTCTCAGGATCTAACCTATCACCACCCTTGTAAACTGGAATAATCACAGCCCTACCTCAGTCAGCCGGAAAGGTCCCGGTCTTGTCCAAATAAGTAAAAAAGGTTGCCAAGAAAGGGACCCACCAGTCCGCATGGGACTTTGAGCTCAGCAGGCAAACAATCATACCCAGGGGCCTTCCCAGGATTGAGCGACTGAATAAGCTCAGCCATCTCAGACTCCGTAACAGGTGGCCAGGCAGGAAGCTCTGCTAAGTGCACTGATCCTCCTCAGGTTCCTGGACTTGAAAAAGGGTCCAAAAGTGGGACAACCAAGTCCCACTAGAAATAAATATTGGGCAGAAATTACGTGGTTTGCCCAAAAAGGAGTTTATAACTCGCCAAAACTTACTGGAATCCTTACCCCTGGCCACAGAGAGCAATGTATCCCAAGACTGAGCAACGTAGGCTGCCTTTTTCCCCCAGAGCAAAACCCGATAGGCCTTCTTGGTTTTCAAAAAAGCGGTCAATATCCTCTCCTCCCTCTGCCTCCTATAAGATCTAAACAGGGCGTTCAGGTGAGCCTTCCTTTCTTTGCATTCATGATCATACCAGGGGGCTCCCCACTGGGGAGCCCCTCGGCCACCCTGAAGCTGATTGGTGGGACAAACCAGGAGTGGCCTTAGCAAAGAAATAAGCCCAAGATATTGAGCCAACAGATCATGGTGAGAAGAAATTTGGTGGGCTCTCTCTTACTGGAGGTTTTAAAACAGGGACTGGACATGGGAATGCTGTTACTGCAGATTTCCTGCTCTGCGAAGGGGGTTGGGCTGGATGACATCATCAGTTCTTTCCAACTCTATGATTCTATGACCCTTCAGGTTTCCCTTTACCCTTTTCTCCAATCCAATATAAAGAGAACTGTCCCTTCTCTTTTTCCCAACCCTCTTATTTCTGAAGGGCTGAGATAGCCCTTTGGATTCTAATACCTGGGATTTTCTTGGTCCCAGGATGAAGACAGGTGTGCCTGACTTGCTCAGCCTTCAGTTTCTTGCCACAGATCCACACTGCCTGCTGACTCACTCCTTCTTCCAGCTAGTCTCTTTCCAAGACCTACTGTGTGTCTCCAGATGGCGCCTGTTGATGACATAACCCCCTAGCAATCTTGTTCCTAAAGGGCTCCCTGGCTCCCCCTCTGGTGGCTGCTGGTGATTTTGTGGACTCCTTTCCATTCTTGTCCTCCTTGATCTCTCTGCTGCCTTCGATACTGTTGACCACTCACTCTTGCTGGATTCCCTTCACTCCCTTGGCTTTTGTGGCTCTGTCCATAACTGGTTCTCCTCCTACCTCTCTGACCGCTCCTTTAATGTGTCTCTCTCCAACTCCGCCTCCTCCTCCTTCCCCCTCTCAGTTGGTGTTCCTCAAGGCTCTGTTCTTGGCCCTCTCCTCTTCTCGATCTATACCTCATCCTTAGGCAAACTCATTGCCTCCCATGGCTTCCAATACCACCTCTATGCTGATGACACTCAACTCTATCTCTCTACTCCCTCTCTCTCTCCCTCTGTTCAAGCTCGTCTCATCAACTGTCTCTCTGACATCTCTACCTGGATGTCTCAACGTCAACTCAAACTCAACATGGCTAAAACTGAACTCCTTATCTTCCCCCCTCATCCTTCCTCTCCTTCCTCACTGTCAATAACTATTGATGGAGTCACCATCCTGCCTGTCCCCCAAGCCCGTAGCCTAGGCTTCATCTTTGACTCAGCCCTTTCTTTTAAACCCTACATTGACTCTGTTGCTAAATCCTGTCGCTTCTCCCTCCATAACATTGCTAAGATTCGCCCTTTTCTCTCTGTCTCGTCTGCCAAAACTCTTGTTCATGCTCTGGTCATCTCTCGCCTCGATTACTGTAACCTCCTTCTCACTGGCCTTCCCCGGTCTCACCTTTCTCCCCTCATCTCTGTCCAAAACTCTGCTGCCAGGGTCATCTACCTCGCCAGTCGCTTCGACCATGTGCAGCCCCTCCTCTCTTCGCTTCACTGGCTTCCCCTTCCTGAACGAATCCTGCACAAGCTCCTAGTCTTCACCTATAAAGCTCTTCACAACCTTGCTCCCCCCTACCTCTCTGCACTTATCGCCCTCCATACTCCAGCCCGTGCACTTCGCTCCTCCTCTGTCCCTTCTCTCACCCTTCCACGCCTTCCCTGCTCCCCTAAGCGCCTTCGTCCCTTCTCACTTGCTGCCCCCCATGCCTGGAACTCCCTCCCTGTCCACATCCGCCTTGCCCCCTCCCTTCATACCTTCAAATCTCTCCTTAAAACTCACCTCTTTCGCTCTGCTCTGTCTGACTCTTTATCCTGCTGAGCCACTATTCCTATACCTACGATCGGTTTACCCTTATCCTTGCAACATGGACCTGCCTGCTGTCATTCTCATCGTAACCAAGCCAAGTACGTGCACTTGAGACCTCGCATCTTCATGAATGTTAGACCCCTTGTCTCTCCCTCTGTTCCCCTTCCTAAGTCTCTCCCCCAGCTCCTGTCTCTCAGATTGTAAACCCTAGGGGCAGGGACCGTGTCTATTTTATTACTTTGTAAAGTGCCAGGTACACTGCTGGTGCTATATAAATGTTTGTTAATAATAATAATAAAATAATAATAAGACCAAAAATACAAAGACATTTCTGGAGCTTTGATATCAGTGCCAACTATGCATTACATAATTCGTACAGTGCAAATTGTTATGACACTTATGATATTAAGTGTCTGATTTGTAAAGTAGTCAGATTGAATATTTTAAGATACAGGAAGGTGAGCTCTACCAACTGGTGCCAGTTTCAGCCATGTTCCTTATGACATAATTAATGGTCTCCGGTACCCCTGTTCAGAAGGGTCAGAAAGGGGTTAAGCCCCAACATGATTAGTCAGATTGGACAGTTTGGAATTATGTAAACTATTCTGCAACAGATATTGCTCGTTTCATCCGTGTACCTTATGATGTAATTATTGGGGCCTGGAAGGGGGTGTTTGGGGGCTGCCACCCCGTAAATGCCCCAGCAGTCGCTCGTAAGACTGGCAGTTTTAGTGATGCCATGACTTTTGTAAGATGTCTAGATAGACAAACCTTTTGTACCTTATGACGTAATGTACTCAGCATGGGCTCTTGGACTGCTGGTGTGAGTCACAGAACCCCACTTGAAGAAGAAACCAGGCTTACTTAGCTGTAACCTTGCTTCTTCAAGATGAACTCTGTCACTCACACCACCCATCTGCCTTCCCCTCTGCATCTACTTGAAGAAAATTTGAGATGTTGGGGTTAGAGGTAACTTGTAATGTGTGCCTCACCGAACCTTATATACTGACTCAAGAGATCCACCAAAATGGCAGCCAATCAGGCACGGGCTCTGAGAGCGCACAGTTAACTACAAGGAGAAGCTTCCAACAGCCGGTACTGCTCAGGCACAGAACCCACTGGTGTGAGTGATGGAGCCCATCTCGAAGAATGCAGGTTACAAGTAAGTAACCCCCGTTTTACTTTAATTTCCTTTTTTAATTTCCATTTTTCTTGGTTAGGGTTTTTTGGGGGGGAGAGCCTGATAATAGAAAAATGAAGGTAGTATAATGTTTAGGAAGTATAAAGAGAAACATCTCTAATTTATCACTGAGTTTAAGATTGCATTTCAATGTTGATACAGTCATGAAAATAGTAAAGAGTAGAAATGGGATCCTGAACCTATTGAACTAAGTGGGAACTTTGCCATTGACTCCAATAGCAGCAAAATGCATGGTAATATTAAAATATCAGATTTTTCAATGATATTTCATTGTTGAATTTCAGCACAATATTTACAATGCCTTTGTCATCAATAAACAGTAGCCCAACTAAATTATATTTATGGGTTGTATCCTTCTTCAGCCAGAACTTTTGCCACTGACTTGAGTAGGCATTAGGTAGAGCCCTAAATGTTTAGGCATTAGAGATGGAACGTCCCAGAAATGTATAGCATTTTTGGCTGCACCCGACCTCTGTAGCTTGGGAATTTATGTATGAGAATGACTGAATGAAATAAATATACCATCTTCTGAAACAAACAAAAGAGAGAATACATACTAATTCTGATGGTGGCTAGTTTTCTTGCCACTTGACAAAGTTCATATTCTAATTTTAAGGTTGTCTTTCATCTCTTTAAATTTGAGAGCTGATATGAGAGCAATGAACAATTGATACCTAGTAGACACAGGGTAACATTGATCAGTTTCAGGAGTGTACAACAGCTGTCTCCACACTTAGGGGATGCAGGGAACAGTCCATTCCTTAATTTTGGCAGGCATGTCAGGCTTCAAACAGTTTTGGGAAGAGAGGTGACCAGATTCCTCAGCCTCCTCTTTCAAAACTGGTAAGTTTGAGCTGAGTCCATTCCCTTAAATACACTCTGCTGACAGCTCTGGAAGGATCCATCCAAAATCAGTGACTGATTATGGGATTTGGGTCCCTGCTTCTTAAAGCTGAAGAGAGGGCGGCTATGTGATCCAACCACCACAAACTACCCCCTAGCTGTTTCCCTTTGGAGGGTGACCTCTAACCTAAGTGAGTTCTCCACATGAGGTACAGTAGGTTGTTGTACTTCCTATACATGTTACCTTTTCCCCTCTTTCAATCTACTCCTTGCCCCACAATGGGTGAAAACAAATGGGTCAGGTTAGGGCATGGAACACACATTTCTGTGGCCTGACCTGGGCAGGGAGGAAGGGCGGGGAACAACACACAGCTGACTGGCTCTGTTGCCACACTGCAGCCAGTGCCCTGCCCCCACCATAAAAGGCATCCATGGCTTCCAAAAATAGACCGTAATGGCTGCCTGCCATGGTAACCCTCCACACTGGGGCAGGTGGGCGTGAAAACAGATTCCTTCTCCCTCCCCCCCCGCTGTTTGTTCTGTTCTGGCCCACCTGGGCAGCTCCTGGATCCAGTTCCTTCCAGGCTCACATTTCTGGCCCAACTGCCTACCCTGCCAGAGTCTGAACCAGGTCTGTATCTGGCGGGCCCAGTACAGACACACGGGATTGACGCTAGCCCAGGCGGGCCAAACCAGGTCCCTATCACTTATGTTAACATCAATGTGAGGAACTAGGAACATCACCCTTCTTTTTTAAATTAGCTAGGAAGGAAGGGGCTCAAGGGCATAGTAATAAATAAAACCCAGCCAAGACTCTTTACATAGTTACCCCAAAGCTTAACAACCCAGTCAGTTTTCTAATACTGCTCCAACAGTCTAATAAGAACATAAGAAGTGCCATACTGAGTCAGAACAATGGTCCATCAAGCCCAGCATCTTGTCCTCCGACAGTGGCTAATCTCAATTGCATGGGAGAAGAACCAACAGTCACAATGGGAAATCCATTCCCCGTTGTTCACTCCCAGATCCCCACAGTAAGAAGTTCATCCCATAACTCACTTGCTTAATAGCCATTAATGGACTTACTCTCTAAGACTTTACCTAGTCCTTTTTTAAACCCAGCTATACTACTGGCCTTGGCAATGTCCTCGGGCAACAAATCCCATAGGTTAATTATGCGTTGAGTGAAAAAGTACTTCCTTTTATTTGTTTTAAATCTGCCAGTAGTTAGTTTCATGGAGAGTCCCCTAGTTCTAGGATTATTTGAGAGGGTAAACAACAGTTCCCTATCTACTCATTCCACACCACTCAAGATTGTAAAAACCTCTATCAGTCATGTCCCCTCTCAGTCTTCTCAAGAGACCCAGCTTGTCGAGCCTCTCTTTGTACAGAAGCCGTTCCATACACTTTATCATTCTCGTTGCCCTTCTCTGCACCTTATCTAGTTCAGCTATGTCTTCTTTGAAATGGGGCGACCAGAGCTGCACACAATATTCCAGGTGCGGTCGCACCATTGATTTGTATAGCGGCATTATGACATCCTCAGTTTTATTCTCTATCTCTATTGTTTATAAAAACAATATAACTGCTATGCAGTCCTTTCTCTATTGGAAGAGAAGTGCATTGAGCTGTTGCTTTTGTAGCGCAAGTGGTAGAGATCTGGAAAGGAAATCTGATAGTTTGGGGTCAAGGTGGATTATTTTAGGAGAGATTATGTGTATGTGCACTTATTTATTTATTTAGTTATTTTAAAATAACTACCTGTGTTCAGGTAGTTATTTTAAAATAACTACCTGAGTTCTACTTGTGGTTGGCCCTACAGAGCAGGTTTGGAGATCAAAGAGGTAGAGCTCTTCTCCCTTCAGCTGGATTTATTGCTACTCCATTTGGTAGACCTCAAAAGTATAAAACAAAAGAGGATGCATTCTTTTCTGCATTGCTTATGTCAGCTGTGTAAACACAATCCCCATATTCACCGCACATTCATGCCAAAATTCTCACAGTCATCTGAAGAAAAAGTTTAATACACTTGCTATAGAGAGCATCTAATGAGGTATAAAATCTAAGAGAAGCTATTTCTTCAGGGGGCTGGGGGGGAATAGACTGTGATGATACAGAGCTGAGTCAGTCTGTGAAGCTCGTGGAAACTAATTATGCTGGCTCAAGACCATAATTACTAATTAAATAGGTTGCTATAGAATCCCATTTTACATTAGTTTACAGTTCTGTGTGATTCACCTATTAATGGCAGCATGTTAATGGACTTTGAAGTATTTAGTTAACTAAATGTTTAGCTAGATAAATTGAATTTACCAAGCAGTTTTTGAATCTGCCTGTTTAACTATGATTTAATATAGCATAAAGTGCCAGTTTTCAAACCCTAGCAGTCTCCGTAACTTATCCAGGGACTCCACATAAATTTTCACAAGTGTTTTGGATTGTGTGTGCTTCTTGATCACCTTCACAGTCAGTTCCTATAGAATTCTTTTTATTCAAGTTGTTTAGCTATCCATCCTGTAATATATACAGAAGGATCAAAATACGTCTACATCGACATTTTATTGAATAAGGTAAGATCCTTATGCTTAGTGAGCTCTTTTGTCTGGAACTCTCGCAGGAGTGTGGAACTATGTTCTGAAAATTCCCTGCCCATTTCCTTGAAAGGACGGAGCAGCAGCAGCAGCCCAGGACAACACTCATCATGTGTTGACCCTAACAGTAACACAGGGTTGACCTCACACGACAAAGGTTAACCTAACACAGATCATTATTACCAACCCAGGGCTTGTGATCATTTAGACTTAAATTATTTGATCATTTTCCCCGTTTTTATGCTTCTACCTTTTAACTTTCCATATTCTGATCAAGGAGGGTTAGATTGAAAACCTTTCACAGATCAAAAAGCCTCTGTTCTGTAAGACAAGATACACTACACAAGAAGTGAGAGGTTGGCATAATTTCTACAAGACTCTGATCTCCTTGTACTCTAACTATAATTAAGCTATTTTAAAAATAAAATAAAATAAAAAATAAGATGAAATCATCCAACATTAACAATAAATGCTACTAAATAGTTTCTGGGTTCATTCAATGTTGAAAGTATTAAAAAACAAAACAAAAAAACTCCTTCCTGATGGCAGTGTAGGGTAATTTCAGATGTTACAAAAACGCCTTTCACCACAGTGGATCCCCTGTGGTGATGGCATTTCCAGGAATGTCTGTTTGGTCCTGGCCAGATGTTCACCATGGTGAACCCATGGTCGGGATCAAACTTGACCACGGTTCTCGACCTCCGACCAGCCAGAGGTCGAGAACCGTGGTTAGAGTGGCCATGATCCGGGATGGGACAAAAGTAACGTGTGTTACCTTTGGCCCATCCCGGATGGTGGCCCCAATCGTGATATGGGATGAGGCACAGTGGCCGCATTGGCCGCTGAACCCGCCCGTCTCCCTGAGGGTGGACAACTGAGGGAGCGCGGGGGAAGGGGCCGTGTGGCCGCACATCGCACCACGCCACGCAGCCCCACCCCTGCCCCAATTCCCCACAGTGATGAAGCCAGCACGTCTGAAGAATGGATGACTTCATTATGGACCAGGATCTGAGAGAGATCCTGGTCCGGGGTTCAGCGTGGCGGGCATCCTGGCCCGTCATGTCTGAAATCACCCAAAGTTACATAATGAATGTTCAGTTTACCTTATTCAGTATACTATGCATTACACTCACAAACTGTTATAGCCCTACAGCAGCTTTTTCTGTAGCAACAGAATAGCATAGCAATTATTTTTAAAATCTATTTTAAAGTTTAAAATCTCCTAGTGATAGAATTGTCAGCTTTCCAAGATTTTTCGTTAACTCACTGAAGTAATTTCTATAGGTGTTTTTAGATGGTAATCACTGCAACGTATAATCACAGTCAGATACCCTAAGTGTGTAGTAGCTGCATTGCTATACCTGCACTTAGGAGGTACGTACTGTGCCCATCTTGGGTTCACCATGACAGTGGCATGCGATTGCACTAAAAGAACTTCACAACAGTTATGTGCAACTCCCTGAGAGCAGGAGTAGAAGAATAAGTAGTGGGGGAACCAGTGCTTCTCCTTCTGCCATTGCTTGCTGCCAAGGAGCACTTGCTAATGGAGGTAGGAGAAGTGGCAGGGGAACCTAATGTTGCTCCTACCACTGTTACTGGCTTCTCCCTGGGATCAGGGGAACATGAAAAGCTGCACTAGGGAAGCAGGAACCTGACTCTATGAAGCGATAAGGAGAACCGCCCCCACACCCAGTAAGCCCTCTATCCCCATCCAGTAGCTTCTGGGTAGTCAGTTGTAGTCATAACATCATTGGTTTGCAAGGGACTTCAAGTGTCCTCAAGTAATCTATAAGCAAGCATGGTATGTTCTGCTCATGTTCACAGTCCTGAACATGTAGTTATTGCAATGTCTAAAAGCACCCCATAATACAGAGAGATGCTCATATGACAAGAAAGCTCTGTAGTGGTTTTTGAGACCTGTTTTAAAGGAAGATGATCATATCCAAGGTCCAGTCCTGAAAATATATATTCATCTGTTTAATTTAGGCATATAAATAGTCCCACTAAATTCAAAGCCACTATTCATTGCCCCAAAATGCCAATTCTTAGGTCACAGATCTTCCCATTTAGGAGTTAGTTTCACTCTAGAGTGGACAAATGCTTTCCTCAGATTTCATGAGCATAAAACAAAACATGACCTGAACATGAGCAATAAGCCTCCTTCCCCTCTGCTTATCAGCTGTGGCAATTGATTTTTGTTTTCATTTGTGCTATTCATGAATATTTAGTCAGTAAGTACTATAACTATATATTAAGTTTAAAGTTAATAGCTATATTATTCCCATCATTGAAATATTATTAGTTGTTCAGCATTAATAATAAATTGTCATTATGAATTATGCTCATCCAAATGTAGCTTTTCTTTACCCATGTTTGCTGTAGTGTATCTTAGCCAATACTTTCAAGTACATCTACAAAATACTTTACGAGCATTAACTAACCCATGCAACAACACTGTGAGGTTTGGATTGGAAGTATCCAGTTATTTATCCATGAGGACAAAGTGAATCTGCGTCAGAGCCAGAATTAAGACTCAGGAGCTCATGTGTTCTATTCCTATCTCTAGATCAAGTTTTTTTGACAATCAATCAAAACTTCTCTATGAATGTTACAAATATTTATTCATTATTTAGTTAAATTTCTCATCCCAAAGGCTGCAGTTATGGTTACAACAAAATAAAACGCATGCACACCCAGTGAAACTATTTAAAAACTCTCCCAAAATCCTACCCTGTCTGACAAATGGTTGACCAAACCAGTAAGTCTTACATTGCCTCTGGAAATGCTCAGGCTTGAGCTTTGTCGAATCTCCAGGGAAAGGTAATCCCATAACTGAACTGTGGAGCAGCCACTGAGAAGACGTTTCCACGTGCCCTTGCTGCATGATACATGGAACGCTGAAAGCATCTCTAGGAGAGCACTTTAGGCTGCCCTCAGGGCCTCAGTGGAGTATGGGAAGTATGTGGTCTTTAGTATATATCAGGCCCAGGATGTGTAGAACTTTATAAGTCAACAGCAGCACCTTCGACTGTGCCCAGAAAGATGTTGGAAGCCAGTGCAGACGTTGTAGAACAGGTGCAATGTGCTCTTGGAGACCCACCCCATCAGAAGGCTTACTATCATGTTTGCACCAGCTGCAATTTCCAGTCATCAAGGACAGCCCCATATACAGGACTTTTCAGTAGTTTAACCTCAAGGTTATGAAAGCAAGGCATGGATGACAGTGGCCACCAGATCCAAATCCGAAATAAAAGATCTCTGAAAACATTTTATAGATATGTATTATTATTATTATCAACAAGGTCTAGCAAATAAGATCCTGTATCCACTTATATTACATAACAAGCAGTGTTTGCAGCATGTCTCTTATTTCAGTTGTAAGTGTATGTCCTGAAATGAGTTCTGTGCTGGTGGACCCATAATACACTACCTAGAGTTAGCTGTGAGATGGTGGCCACATCCATTTTTCAAGCAATTCTATCTATTTGTTAGGGATGGGACTCTGGGCAAAATTTCAGTTTTGGTCAATTTCAGTTTCGGTTCTCATGAATTTTGGTTCTTTTTTGGTTTCAGTACTATCGGATCTTTTGCATTGATTTTTGTACTGGATTTTTAACATTGCAGTTTTTCAGTGGGGGAGAAACCCCAATGTTAAAAATCCGGTACAAAAATCAATGCAAAATATCCAATAGTACCGAAACTGAAAAATAACCAAAATTTTGGATTAATCTGAAATGACCATTTTCGGGTACTTTAGGTTTTATCTGAAACCGAAATTCCCATGCCTACTATTTGCCCATCTGCCTTATTGCAGAGGTACTCTACTTTTTGGGGTCACAACAACATTGCTGGTGATTGAGAGACAGCATATGAAGCACTTTAATTCTGTGATACAAAAACACTAAATTAGAGAAACTTTAAGGAATTATGATTGTGGATCTCAAATTATTTATCTGCAGTATTCCTTCTGTATGGTTCAGCAATGCTTTCATGGCACACCCACCAATGTACACCAAATAGGGCATTTTCAGACAAGACACTCTCCACCCCACCCCACCCACTGCAGGGCTGCAGTGTTGTCCTATGGGTGCCCTGTAACATGTAATGATTGGGGAGTGTCTTGTCTGAAAACACCCATAGATAGGCACTTAAACTGAATATATCACTGTGGGGTGAGTTTGAAGAGCCATGGTTGGTTCACTCAGAAATTATAATTTCATAAGTTGTTTCCGGCATACTTGACAACTTTTTGATGTACACTAGATGGGAACTACTGCCTTATTGTTATATGGTGGTGGTGATGGTGATGATGATTGATTGATTGATATTGTCTGACGCAAACATTAAATGTTCCTTTCTTCTTTTTAGCTCCATGTGGAGGGCATTTTTCATCTCCCAGTGGAGTAATCCTCTCTCCAGGCTGGCCTGGATATTATAAAGACTCCTTGAATTGTGAGTGGGTGATTGAAGCTGAACCAGGACACTCTATCAAAATTACATTTGAAAGGTCTTGACAAATGTTTTTCTTATTTGATATATTTTCTCCACTTTTTACCTATAAACAGGAGCTTATTTTCTCTGCCATAATATACATTTCATTTTCCAATTGTTTGGAGTAGCTGGGATTTATATTGAGTTGTTCTTGGGTGGTATTTTCAATAGGACTAATGTTATTTACAAGCTTCATCCCATTAACTTTCATTGTGAGATATCCTGTGAGCAATCTAAGTACTGCCAATAATCCACTTTTTTGTTAATTTCATTCTATTTCTCCTAAAACATTTCTACATATATTTAAAGGACTCTTTTGTTGATAAACTGCTGTTATTACGCTGCGTGTGTCTGACCTTTTCTTTCATATGGACGTTATGTTAATTTTATGTTTACAGTAAGTTACCTAGTTCTAGATATCTTAACTACTCTCATGTAGTTCCTTTTGCAGGACTGGATCTCAAATAACGTGGTCGTGTTTGAGAACAATGGTGCAAGGAAGTTGGATTTGCCAATCCAAAAAAACTTCTTAATTAGGGACTTTTTAAGGAATCACGTGTGTGTGTGTCAAATTATTTATCTGCAGTACAGTACTGCTTAATATTTTACGTAATTACTTCCCTCGTGACAAGTTATATGTTGAAATAAAACACCTTTTAAAACAGAAAAATAATTGCATTTTGTCTGAATATTTCTCCAGCTTTTAGCCTTTTGTTTTCAAGTATTTTCACCCCCCAAATACTGTTAATATTTTAAATAAAAGTATTGAGTTACTTAGGCCATTTTTACACAAGGCGCAAAAGAAACACCTCTGAAGCTGTGCCTTCAGGGAAAAGTCGTGCGGGGGGTGTTTACATGTCCCCCGTGCTACCAGAAGTGACATGATGCCATTCTCAGCAGCAGCAGCTAGAGACACAGGGCTTTGAAGAGGCACATTCTGAAAGCCTGCAAAGTAAGGCTTTCGGAACACACCTCTTCAAAGTTTCACATCTCCAGCCGCTGCCACTGCCAAGAATGGGCAGCATGTCATTTCTGGTAGCACAGGTGATGTGTAAACACCCCCACATCTACAGAAGTAAGCTTCGATCTGATAATGTCCACAGGAGTCAAGTACTGTCTTTACAAGCTCCGAGAAGAGCAAGGCATCTCAAGAGTTATGATGAAGGCTTGCATAACCTTATTTTTTTAATCATAAGGAACTATCTATGTGTTCTGAACTTGTATGGGTCTGGTTTTGTGTTTGATAGCCTGAGGCTATTGTACCTACGAGATTGGCCATCAATGGGAAATGGGTGGTATGTTGTGCCTGCCTCATTTACAGGAATTATGGTATTCCATCCATGGATTAAGGGTGCTGGGTAAGCTTTAAGTAGCAGGACATCTTCTGGATTTAGGTATTGCAGACGTAAGCCCGGAAATGATGATTCTCCAGGAGTCAAGTATTGCCACTACAAGCTACAGGAAGAGCAAGGCATCTTTTAGTGCTGTATTATTTACCCCTTTGAGAAAAGGAGTTTAATAGGAATTGTTTTTTCTTTATTAGTTCATAGGGGCTAGGTAGCTAGGTAGGGTTGCCGCAGGCTATTAAATTGGCGGGTGGGCTTATAGTATACTTGGCTTGTGTTTACATCTTGAATGGTGATTGGCAGCAAAATTTGAGACTGGAGTTATGATGTCAAGGTTTAATATGCATATGTGTATAATCTGTTTGTTTGTTTGTTTGTTTGTTTGTTTGTTTGTTTGTTTGTTTGTTTGACAAAAATGTTGTCCTTTCTGTATGCATTTGTTTTTATGGCCTAGGCAATAGCCAGTGCCAAAATAAATAACTATTGACATTGACACCCCCGTGTGACTTTTCCCTGAAGGTACAGCTTCAGAGGCGCTTCTTTTACACCTCGTGTAAAAGTGGCCTTAATCTTGTAGACATCTGGGCTCAGAAGGAACTTGAGACCTTCTGGAGTGGATATTCGCAATTCCCTAGAGAAAGGCAGGGTTCAGTTCTCTTTTCATTGTTAGTGCTGTCCAGATCCGAAAGCTACCGCTCCTACATGTAAGAAAGCTGTTGGAAAGGATAGCAAGTATGCTACTATGGCAAGGAACATATACAATAGAAAAGTTGTTAATGAATTTATTGAAACAGTCCATTAAAACATTTTCGTTTAAAAAAATAAAATAAATCACAACAGTACTGTAGTATTTTTGCTAGAGTTGAAGTAATTTCACTTCAATAGGTGTGGGTTCATCAGGTGTCAGGATTTGTATAAATAATAATTTTAAAGAAGTTAAATGATGACCTAATAATAAAAGTAAAATTGTGTTACCATTCTTATCTATAGGGCACAAACATCATGTATGCATTTTTTAAATTGAATTCATATTCAGCCACCCTGAGCTGTTTCAGGAGGGGCATGGTATAAATGTAATTAAATAAATAAATACATAAATATTGGGTGGCAGAACAGTGGATATTCCTTCTTGTGAAGAACCACAAAATCTACGTCACTTTCCTTGGAGTACTGGGTTAATGTTAATTTTGCTTTAATGTGGCTATCTCTTTTTCCCCCCTATTTTAGAATCTTTAAGACCTCTGTTTCCTACTTGTCTTCGGAGACTTGTAGAACATGCTGCTCTAAATGTTAATCAGTGGAGATTTTAAACTTCTCAGTTATGTGTATGATCTTTTTCATTTCTCAAAAGTAGTGTTTTTATGATCAAGGCAAAACATAGAGCATTATTTATTATGCAACCCCTGTAAATAGGCTGGAACTTCTGCATAGCAGAGATATCCTTGGGTACTGCAGAGTAGGGATGGGACACCGGGAACAATACTGGATACTGGATTTATCGGTATTGGATCTCCCTGGCATCGGATTTACTGGTATCCGCATACCAGATTTTTAACATTGGCCGCTTTACCATTTTTTTTACATTGCGGCCATTTACTTCAATGGCTGCGATGTAAAAAAAACCGGTAGGTGATTATCAGATTATCGGATTAATCCGATATACCTGATTATCAGGTGTATCAGATTTATCTGATACCGATATTCCCACCCCTAATGCAGAGTGACTTTTAGGCCATGATCACACCTGATACAGCAGCGGTGGCAAAAGTCCTGTGAAGCAAAGACACGGCAGTGGGGAGGAGTCCGATGCTAGAAGTAGCACCGGTGACAACAGGGTTCTGCCACTGGATTTTGCACCCTGTCATCTTCAAGCAAAGCCGCGGCAGAAACCCGTTCACACTGCCACTACTTCCGGCATCGGGCTCCTCCCTGTTGACGCATCTTTGCCTTTCATCTTCATTACAAACAAAGACAAGAAAGGTACAGAGACAGAGCATTCATTAATTTAAGGCTTTAGGGTCTCCTATGGAATTCCTTCAGAGTTTTCTGTATGGTTGTGAGTAGGTCCAAAGTTTTGTATTCTTTGTCCCTGCACACAAAAGGAGGCTACAGATAGAGAGTTTGGGTAAAACTGGCCACCAGTCTTTATTAACTTTAAAATTGGCAGTCTGGGTATAAACATGGGATGGGTAACAAACCAAACCAGAATAATCCAGAACCATACCCCTCCAACCAACATGTCCTGTGCCTCAGCTCACAGATCCCTAATGGTTTCTCCCGATCTATTCCAATTCCACCCATCCTATGTTGGAGTCCTGAGGAAAGAGTGATGGTTCTTGCACCAACTAGGGATGGCATGTATCCTGCTTAGTAGCACTGATTCCTTTCCCATTCTTGAGCTATCTTTTTCCATTGGCACTGGACTACTGCCATGCTCACCCCCGCCCCCAAGAACCCTTAATTCCCTGGACTGTCATTAAACCAGCTTCTTCAAGTTTTCATTTATACTACTGAAATATAGGTTTATCCTAACTATGAGAGATGAACCCCATCTTTGCGGTACAGTTGGAGCTTCAAGCAGATAATAACTCTGTGTTGTAGCCAATCACCACTCTTTTTCGAGCTCTGTCAACATGATGTGGGTTTACTGATCCCCTCCAGACACCCACCTGTAAGAGCTAGATAAAGACCAAAACAACCCCAGAAAAGATTTCCTGTAACTGCTGAAATTCCTGCCTGATCATTATAGACAGGTCTAAGCCAGTGCCTCCACAACAATCATTCTCCCGCAGGTGCAGAACTATTACATCTGGCTGAGCCCTCACCTGCAACCCCAATACCATTAGTATGAGTTGTGCCCACAACATTTCCTTCTTCCCTCTCCAGAATATTTCTGCTCTGGAGCTTAGCCCAAATGGCGAGCCACAGCTAGTGTGCTTGTCTGTGTCCACTGCCCAATGGACGAAACTGTGCCCCAAGTTCCGCACCAACATCCATGATGCAACCCTTCATACTTTTGGAACAATTATGCCAAACATGTTACTGACATTGAAACCATTTGTGGATGATAATCATCAAGTAACCCCCCCAGAATTTTGCCCTGAAGGGAATGATTGTGCCTACTGGGTCAGAAGAAGGTGAATGTAAGAGCGAAAGGCTCCTGATCGCCAGTGACTCACTGCCTGGATACCCCTTTTACCAAATCTGGCAGCCGTGGTTGATGAGGCTGCCCTTATCCTGAAGTAGTGGGACCCAAATAAGCCCTCCGGGAGCCCCATGCCACATAGCCATCACCTCATGACTGTAATAAATTGGTACCTGGTGAGTGGGGGGTCCTGCTTCATGTAAAAGTAAGGGGCCACCCACTTGAGGGTGCATGGACACATACCTTCTCATCACCTCCACTGGGCAGGTGAGGGGTTTACCTGATTCATGAAGGGTAATATGTGCCCCCTTCTCCTCTGGTCAGTCTTGGATCACCATAAATACAATGTAATTGCCTTTTCCCCAGAGGTTAAATCTGAAACTTGCAATCCTCACTCTAAATGTTCAAAATCATGAACACGCCACCACCAACTTGCTTATTCTCATTGCTCCCCAAAAATGCCATCTTGAATGCTGTGCCAAATAAAATCTCTTTGGCAGGCAATGTACAAATACAGCCCAATCTGGCCACCATGTCAACCAATAAATGGGGAGACATGGGCAGTTTTGTGTCCCCCAATCTGCCCACATGTTTTTGCCAGGATTCAAGCATAGCCTTCAGTATGGGGGCTGAATGGGTTCTGGGTTGTCTGCCAACCTTGAAATAAACTGCAGTACAACCAATGTTGCTGATACTGTACCTTGTTGTGAAGGTGCAACCCGTACTGTATAATTTGTGACAGAGGAATTGGGAATGTATCTGTCTACCGAACCCCTACCTGAGACAAAACCCTGAAATGCCTATATTCCCATTTGTAAGCCACCCTGGTAGAAGGAACCACAGAGCCGTGGACTGCGCAGAATAAATCTATATAATCTAAAGCTCTACAGCTCTCTGAGATGAACTCTGGTGTTTGCCTCCTTCCAGAGGCCAGGACCCAGAAACACTGAAACTGAGAAAGGATGCCTGCTATTTCATTACTGATGGCTGGAATGTGCTTTGCCAAAAAAATATTAACAACGTTATGTTTCAAGCAGGCTAGAATAAATACACGAACCAATCCCATAACCCTGGCCGACCTGAAGGACAGAGAATTAATAACATGGACAGCTGCCATCTTATCACACAAGAACACTATTCTCTTATTCTTAAATTGCTCAGTCCATATCTCGACTGCAGCCACTATGGGGAAAAGTTTCAGAAACTTTAAATTCCAAGCGACCCTCAGCCACTTCCTTACTAATAATTTACTCTATGACCACCTACAGACCAAAATTGATTTTAAATTGGGCATCATTCGGTATTCCTGAATGTCCCTGAATGTAATCCTAATACTCCTACGAAAACCAGCAATAATGTAATCCCCAGTGTCCCTGACTAGGTAATCCAACAATGTTTCCTCATGCATTTCATATCTGACCAGGGTTGGCACCCTTGCCCACATTTGCAGAGTGAGCATTGCTTCCTCCCCCTTTTTGCTGGCCTTGGTTGAACTGCTGCCTGCTCTTCTGGGAGTAACCTTACTTGTTGGTGCAGTTGGAGATCACATGGAGGCTGCCTCACTGCAAGCAGATGTGTCAAAATCTGCAAATTGTTCGAAAACAATGAACCCTCTCATTGAAATTCCAACATGCCAGGGACTGGGGACCCCTTTCCCCCTGCTTATAGCATAGCCTGTCCATCACTGATCCCTCTCCCTTTGCTATCACATGCCCACTATCAGACCTTGGCATTTCTTCTTCTTGCATGCACTCCAACCATAGGTTTTATAGCCATATAAAAACAATACATAAAAACAGTAAAATACAAAACAATTTTTTAAAAAAAATCCCCAACCCCTCACAAAATTCACCCAAGACCTCCTCCTCATTTTTCACATCCAACCCCCCAACTCTACCCCAACCCACCCAACAACAACAACAACATCCCCCCCCCCATCACTTATCCCTGTCTGCCAAATGCCTTTACAAACAGGCATGTTAGCTTTCCCTGCAAAGAGTAGTCCGGGTTTTTCTCCGATGCTCCGTGTGCAGCCATGGGAGTGTGTCCCCCAAGATGCCGCCTTCAGACAAGCGTCTGAATGTGTGCGGGATGTGTGGACCTGTGTGATTGCGACTCATTTAAAAATGGCCAATGTGATGTGTTGTCTTTTCTGTGCATCTAGACAGACTCAATAGCAGTGAAAATGAGAATTGGAATTCTTCATCTTAATATGATGTTAATGTTGATGCATGATTATGGCCACTTAAATGTCAGCACTGTTAATCATCTCGCTACTGATCATCATGCTGGACACATTTGACTAATTTGACTTTATTCAGTGTGGCTGGACATATATCTTGCATCCTAGCACTCCATGCATTTGATAGGCAGTTTCTTAGAAATAAAACATATGTTGCAAGTGTTTAAATGGTTTAATGTTCTGCTAATTTTTCTCACTTGTTTAGATATTGGATATTCTTTTTATGTATGGTGAGGGAGAATAGTGTTTATGTTCCCTTGACTAAGAACGTTAGTTAATGAGAATAACTCATTTTTAACTAGTTATGAAGGTAGAAGATAGTAGGCATCAGTCTGACCCTAGTATAAATGGAGAAAGAATAGTTAAGACTGTCTTTTATTGGACCAACTGTTGTTAGTGAGTATCTGCAGGTTTCCGTGCCACACAGGACTCTTAATCAGGCAATGGGCAAGTCAAAATATCGCCTGATGAAGAATCCTGTGTAGCTTGAAAGTTTGCATATCCTTGCCATCAAACATTGGTCCAATAAAATATAGTATCTAAAGTACTTTGTCTCTGTCTCATACTTTGGGGACCAACACAGCAACCACATCCTCCACATTCTCTCTCTAGATGGTATGGGCTCCGCTGGGTTTATCGGGAAATCAGGGAAGAAAATTAGTATAGGAATAACAATTGTGGCTAGATCTTCCAATAATAAATTCAGCATTGTCTCCCACCCAGGCTGAAAATCTGAATCAAACAAACAGTCTCAAAGACAGGCCAGAGGTAGAGAAACTGCAGCCTGAGGGCTGAAGCCATCCATTGTCTATTTCTGCACCCTTTTTGCCCTTTTCCAGTTCCTGGATCTGCCCTGTGGATCCAGTTCCTACCCTTAAGCACTGAAAAAGTGAGTTCAGGGGAAGGAAGCAGAGGTGAGTACATCCATTCAAAGCCAGGGGATAGATCCATGGTATAGATTCATGATATAGACCATCTCCTATCTTCCCCCATTCAGTGCACACCCCTTAAACACCCTCAACTCCTAGACAGCTGGTGTAAGTTCAAAGTGGGCCTTGGTAGGGAAAAGGTTCCCCACCCCTTCAATATCCTTTCCCTACAGACCAAGTTTCTAATTTTGTCTCCCCATCTCAAGTAGGATGGAAATTACACCCCAGACCACCACATTGCAATTTATTTATATTTTTTTTTGATTAATCAAATTTATATGTCACCCTTCCCAACAACACTCAGAGCAGCTTACATCATATAAAAACAGCTTAAAATCCCCCTTAACTACCAGCAACCCTTCTCCCCAAACCCATCCCTACTTCTGTCAAACATCTGGCCAACAAAAAGGTCTTACATAGGGTGATTTCAGACGTGACAGAGCAGGTGGTGGCCCCGTCACGGAATCACCCGGTGATTCCCCACTGGAATCACACCGGCATGTCCAACAGACGTGCCGGCTGATCCTGGCAGGGAATTGGGGAGGAGGAGGGGCTGTGCGGCGCAATGTGTGGCCACACGGCCCCGCCCCCCCATGCTCCCTCACCACCCGCCGTCCTGGGAGACGGGCGGGCGCTGTGGCCGCAGCGGCCACAGCGCCCGCCTGCATTGACCATGGCCCAGAATCCCGCCTCGGATTCTGGGCCATGGTAGCCATCCAGACGGGACGGGCCCCTTCATCGCAGCGGGGAATCACATTCACCACGCGATCGGGGCCAGCCCCGCTGGGATCACCGATCACATGGTGAATGTGATTCCCCGCTGCGATTGACGGGGGTGAACATCTGGGGGGGAACTTCCGTTCCCCCCAACAGACGTGATGAGATCTCGCTCACCCAGTGGGAATCCACCATGGTTTGAGCGTGATCTCGTCACGTCTGAAAATATCCATAGTTTCCAGAAGATGAGCAGGCCCGGGCTTAGATAAATCTCCAAGGGGAGAGAGTTCCATAACTGTAGACCAGTCACTGAGAATGCCTCTCTACAAACCCTTGTTGTAAAAACTTCATCGGTAGATGATATGCACAGGAGGGCACTCCCAGCTGATCTCAGAGGTCATGACAGGACATGAGGGAAGAGGTGATCTTTCAGATACTTGGAGCCCAAGCTGTCTAGGACTTTATTGGTCAAAACTAGCACCTTGAATTGTGCTTGGAAAGCTATTGTTAGCCAGTGCAGACTCTGGAGCACTGGTATAAGGTACTACTGTAGGTCCGTCCTCAAAAAAAGATGGGCCACCACATTCTGCACCAACTACAGCTTCTGAACAGTCATCAAGGGCAGCCCCACGCAGAGCGCATTGCACTAGTCTAGTCTTGAGGTTACAAAGGCATGGATGATGGTGGTCGTTTGAATCTGAAGGGGAAAAGAAAGATTGCAGCCTTCTCAACAGATGCAATTTGTGAAAAATGATCATGGCCACTGCTTTAACCTGGCAATCCAGGTTCAGCAATGGATCCAAGTAAAACCCAAGACTATGAACGTGAGTGACCAAAGGAGGCTGAACCCCATCAATATTAGGGGTCTCTCTATCTCCCAGGTCACACGGCCGGACACCTATTATCACCTCAGTCTTGTCTGGATTCTGTTTCAATTAGCTCACCCACATCCAGTACCCAACAACAGCCAGGCACTAGGAAATCACCAAGACTGCATGACATGGGTCAGTTTTTAAAGAGAGAGAAAGAAAGTTGGGTATCATCAGCATATTGATGATGGCGCTTTACTCCAAATCTCTGTACAACCATGGGCTTCAGATACAAATTGAACAAGAGTGGGGACAAAACGGAACCCTGTGGCATCCCACAAGGGAATTCCTGAGGGGAAGATCAAATTTATTTTACAAATGTGTAAACTCTATTGGTTTGAAATGTAAGACACCCCCTCAGAATTTGAATTTCTAGAAAAATGATAAAATCTTGTGTAGAGACATTCTTGTCAGGAAACGGATACAAGTAATCTGTGCAGGATAGTGATTTCTAAAAGTATAAAATCATCTTTGATGACCACTCCCTCCACTGTGGCAGCACAGCTGTGGCATATGGAGGATTTGAGACTGGTAAAATGGGAGGTAGGTGGTTAGAGTGCAGGTGGTGCTTGTACTAAAGCCTACTGACTGCGACATAGAGGATTACTAGTTGAGTTAATTAGCTTAATGTTAATGGTTAAATGTTAATCGTTAAAGTTAATAAGTTGAAATGTGGGCCACCCTGAGCCTAAGGGAAAAGTGTGGTATACATCTTGAAATGAATTAAATAAACAAACAAACAAATAGGTTTTGAAGGACTGTGCTATGGTGGTGGTGAAAAAGCTTTCTTCACTGCGGCAGAATGCCGTCTGGCAGAGCACTTCCAGGTGGTGAATAATCTGTTCAATCCTAGCTGTCTCCACCTAGGGTATTTTCAGACGTTACGAGATCACAGTCAACCACAGTCAATTCCCTGTGGTGGTTGTGACCGCGTAACGTCTGATGGGGGGAATGAATGTTCCCCCCCAGATGTTCACCACGGTCAATCGCGGCGGGGAATCACATTCACCACGTGATCGGCTGAACCGGCAGGGCCAGCGGTGCTCGCGTGGTGAAGGCGATTCCCCACCGCAATGAACCAAGCCGTCACGTCTGGACGGCAGCCACGGCCCAGAATCCCCACAGGGATTCTGGCCCGTGGCCAGTTCGGGCAGGCGCTGCGGCCGCATTGGCCACGGCGCCTGCCCATCTCCCCAGAGGGTTGGCGGCAGGGGAGCGTGGGGGGGCGGGGCCGTGCGGCCNACGTCTGGACGGCAGCCACGGCCCAGAATCCCCACAGGGATTCTGGCCCGTGGCCAGTTCGGGCAGGCGCTGCGGCCGCATTGGCCACGGCGCCTGCCCATCTCCCCAGAGGGTTGGCGGCAGGGGAGCGTGGGGGGGCGGGGCCGTGCGGCCGCACATTGCGCCCCGCGGTCCCGCCCCTCCCCAATTCCCCGCTGGGAGCCCCCAGCATATCTGTTAGGGCGGGACGCGGTGGCCCCGGCGGGGGATCAACAGATTGGTTCCATGACGGGGTTAATTGGCCCCGTCACGTCTTAAAATACCCCTAGAGTCATTGGGGCCAATCCCAGGTCCCAGATCACGCGTGCAGCACAATGTGTCAGCGATGGAGGTGCTTGCAGTTTCTGTGCAGCTGCACACAGGATCCGCAGGACACGGGATCAGCTCCAGTAGCTGCTCACTATGATGAGTTTGCCACCTACTTTGCTAATAAAGTTGCTGGCATTTGGCACGACCTGATAACAGTCAGTTTGGGTGCCAAGTCAGAGTTTGGGGTTGGGCAGGCTTAATCTTGTCCAGTTTGTTTGGATCAGATTCAATTAGTCTTGCCCACCAATGCAGAGGGTGTGCCTGAAGTGGTGCATCAGACCAGTTATGAATTGGACCCATGCCCATCCTGGCTGGTGAAAGGTAGCTAGGAGACATTGGGGCTGTTGATGACTTAGCTTTATCAGTGCCTTCCATTCAGAAGCAGGGTGTCTGACAGCCTTAAAACTGCGGTTGTCTGCCCCCTGTTCAAGTAACCATCTTTTGATGTTGACTCCCCTGCTAGCTATTGCCCTGTCTTTAATCTTCCCTTTTTTAGGGAAGGTTATTGAGTGGCACATCTCGATGCTATTGGATTCCTGGACCCATGTCAGTCTGGATTTTGTCCTGGGCATGGCATTTGAGACTGCACTTGTGCTTGGCTGGTGATCTCTGCTTGGAAATTGACTGGGGTAATTGTACCATTGACTCTGTTAGATCTTTTGGTGGCCTTTGATAGTTGATAATTCAGTATTGTTGACACAGTTGCAAGACCTGGGAGGAGTTCGTGGGACTGCTGTTATTTATTTATTTTATTTTATTAATTTATTTTATTTTATAAATTTATATTCCACTCCTCCTGCTTCAGGCAGCTCTTGAGTGCTTCCACTCAGTCCCGGCTGCACCTCATTTGCAGATACACTCCAGTTTACCATGCAGTTGCTGTTTTGTACATGCAAATTTACAGAGGCCTCTACCGGTTTAACCCAGTGGCTCTCACATGTTATCCTATGGCACCACACTCTACAAAGGCAAAGTTATCTGTGCCTCCTCTGTCCCCCATACCAAAGCCATTCAGCCACCCCTTCTGAGCTGATGTGTACTGACAAGCCCAAGCACAGGTTATTTGTTTTACTTCTGTGTGTGAGCATTGGTGAGAGAATCCCTGGAAAACTGTGTCAAAGTATGGTGCAACCACTTTGATGTAAAGATATGGGGAAAAAAAACAATTGGAAAATGTTCAGAGAATAGCTACAAGAATGACTGTAGAGCTGGAAAAATTACTTGCAGTGTGAGAGACTAAAGGATATTAATGTTTAGCTTATCAAAAAGAATGTTAAGATATGACTTGGCTATGGAACATAGATACTTTCACAGGAGGAAAGTGTCAATGCTTGAGTGCTCTTTAATTTAGCAGAGTAGGCATATCAAGAACTAATGATGAGATGTTAAAGCTGGACACAATTCAAATGAGCAAAAAAAATCATTTTTAAGAGTGAGGGTGATGACCAATTGGAACAGACTGTCCATAAAGGCAGTAGGTAGGTTTTTCCATCACTTGGCACTTTCAAGTCAAGACGGGTTTTGCTATAGCAGTGATCTGAAGAAACCCAATCGACTACATTGTCAAATTACACAATATGAATGGCCCATTCTTACCTTAAAGTACGACTCTGGCCATTTCTTTGTGGATTTCTAGGGAAGAATTCTACCCAGTGCTTCGTGGCACTGGAATAAAAGTTGCATTAGTAATTCCTATGTTTTGCAGTAATAATCTATACGTAATTTGCCAAGGTTTGCTGCTCTGTCCCTATTAATATTATTAAATGTCTTTAATTCCCACTCCAAACAAACCTATGCAGATATGGTTCTTAATGGAAAATAATGACTTAAAAATGACCAGTAATTGTTTTCAACAATTAATACTTTTTAGGAAAGCATTTTTCAGCACTTACAGTAGGCAACCCTCTTCTTCCATTCCCCAGTCCTAACATATTGCCATGTCGTCCAAACACACAGGTCCCATTCTGTTCTAGAAAAGAGGAATATTTTAGCCTACTTCACCTGGCTTACTCCTCCTTGGATATTACACACATCAAATTATTTTTAAAAGCTATATAATTACTAAGCATTATCATTCCAATGGCTATGAGGCTCTTCAGTTATTTGGGCATGATTGAAGAATTTCAGAGAGAACAATCCAATTAATATTGGTCTGCACTATGCTCATCTGTTTGAGACATCTAGATCATTCTTTTTCTAAAACTGCCCCCTGTTATTTCAGACATTGGCATGCTCTGCTTTGTTCTGGTCACTACGTGTGGCAGATTTTTAATAGTTTTTGTTTCTATTGGCTGGATTTTTCTGTGCAAATAGTTGGATGTGCCAGATCCTGAGGTGGATCAGGGAACTGTACTAGATGGCTTTTGAGGTCCCTTGGAACTCTTTGACTCTATACGTTGGACTTCTTACTCCTTCTGAGAGACCAAAAACATAAATAATGATTTTGACAAGTTGTGGAGACATGGCCAATATCAGTGTAGTAAAGTGCTGATGATATTTGAGACTCTAAAGGCAATGGGAGATCCAGAAGCACTGCTGGTTTATGATCTCCCTTGTTGGTTCTTTTCACAAAGACACTGTAACACTGATAAAATGGATATTACAGTTTATTATACATGTTGCAGGGCTTCAGCTGTGCTCTATGGGTGCCCTGCAACATGTATAATAAAATGTAACACCCATTTTATCAGTGCTAGAGTATCTGTATGAAAAGGGCCATTCATCCCTATAGAACACCATATTTTCTAATGCCTAGGAATGTTATAAAAAATACTTCCATGATGTTTGTGCCCTGTAGAATTTAGACATTACATGAGAACTAGACGTTAAATTTTACTTCTCTCAAAAAGGTTTTTATCTTATAAACACTCCAAACTATCTATTGATATCAATATTGATATCTATCTCTGTACAGAGATAGATAGATAAATAACTAGAAATCTCTTTTGCATGATCTCTCTCTTTATTATTATTATTATTATTATTATTATTATTATTAGTAGTAGTAGTAGTAGTAGTAGTAAACCTGCAGGCTGCACTCTTCAAATCACTTGCTCCAAAATAGTTTATTGATTTTTTTCTTATTAGGAAAACAATCTAAATCATATTGGCAAATAAGGCAACAATGGTCCAAGTGGTAATCCTGGACCGTGCCGCCAATCTCACGTGTATCATGGAGACCTGGCTGGACAGTGAATCAGGACCAATTCTGGCTGATCTTGTCCCAGTCGGGTATTCCGTGCAGCACCAGCCGCGGCTGGAGGGGCGGTGGGGCGGTGTCGCTATGGTTTTTAAGAGGGGTGATCTGCCAGGAGGTGTTTGATTTGGCAGGGGACAGTTTGGGTGTGCTACTGTTATACTGTGCACCTACCAGTCCAGTAGCCTCCCTGCAAGCTCCGGTGGAGGCTGTGTCAGAGGTGGTGTTGTGGTCCCCAAGGATGATAGTCCTTGGGGACCTCAACATTCACGCCAACGCAATCCTCGCGGGGTCCGAACATGAGTTCATGGCCGCCATGGCAACCATGGGCCTCTCCCAGAGGGTCAAAAGCCCGACACATCTTGGAAGACATACCTTCGACCTCATGTTCTGCACTGGCCTTGAGGCGGGTGGTCCGTTAATGGGGGAGATAGCTGTGCCCTTGTCATGGACAGACCATTACTTCCTGCAGACCTCCCTTCTAGCACATGTCTGCCCCCGGAAGGGTGCAGAACCTATTAGGATGGTCCGCCCCCGGAGGCTGTTGGACCCAGTGTGGTTTCTAGGTGCTCTGGGGGAGTTACCCTCTGACCTCGATGACCATCACATTGATGACCTTGTCAAGCTGTGGAACACCATGCTGATGGAGGCCATCGATCAAACGACTCCCAGGTGTCCATTGCCCAGGAGGAGGCTCCACAGGCCTCCTTGGTTCTCCAAGAAGCTGTGGATGCTGAAACAGGAGGGGTTACGGTTGGAGCGACGGTGGCGTCGTTCTCAGGTTGAAACCAACAGATTGCGGCATAGATTTAGTTTACGAGCCTATGCCGTGGCTATGCGGGCAGCAAAGAGGGAGTTCTTTGCTACCCTCATAGCATCCACTAAATCCCGTCCAGCAGAGCTGTTCCTGGTTGTACGGGGGCTGGTCAGTCCAGCCTCCCTCAACCCTGGAGTTGAGTCATCATCTGCTCACTGTGACCTTTTTGCAGATTATTTTGCGGAGAAAATTGCTCGTATTCATCAAGACCTCGATGCTGCACTTAATACGGTGGAGGAGGTAGAGGTGGTAGAAGCCCCGCCTTGTCCAATTTTATGGAATCAGTTTCAGTCGGTCACACCTGCTGATGTGGTGGGGGTGCTGGGGGCTGTTCGAGCCACCTCTTGTGAATTAGATCCATGCCCGTCCTGGCTGATTAAGACGTGCCAGAAGACAATGGGGCCGTTTCTGGCTGGGGTGGTCAACGCTGCCCTGCAGGAGGACAGAATGCCGACCTGTCTCAAGGAGGCGGTGGTACAGCCTTTGCTCAAGAAACCATCGCTTGACGTTGACTTCCCTGCCAGCTATCGACCTGTCTCTACCAAGGGCATCTCGACCGCACCGGTTATCTGGATCCCTCGCAGTCTGGCTTTCGTCCAGGGCATGGCACTGAGACAACATTGGTGGCTTTGGTCAATGATCTGTGCTGTGAAAAGGATAAGGGTTGGTTGACCCTTTTGGTCCTATTATATCTGTCGGCTGCATTTGATACCGTTGACCACGAGATGTTGGGTGATGCACCTGTGGGACAGCGCGGGGGTGGACGGGATCGTTCTTGAATGGTTCTGCTCATTCCTGACCTGGAGAACTCAACGGGTGATAATTTTTAATCTCACCGAGACCTCTCATGTGGGGTCCCACAGGGTTCTGTTCTGTCCCCTCTCCTGTTCAACGTGAACATGCAGCCGTTTGGCAAGGTGATCTGGGGGTACGGGGTGAGGTGTCATCAGTATGCGGACAACATCCAACTATACCTCTCATTTTCAACCGACCCAGGCCCAGCTGTCTTGGTGCTTACTCGGTGTCTGGTAGCTGTGGGGGACTGGATGAGGGCTAATAGACTGCAACTGAATCCTGACAAGATGGAGGTGATGTTAGTGGGCAAGTTGATGAAGATGGTGACCCCCTCGGTTGAGGGGTTTTACCCTCCACTGACTTCCCAGGTGCAGAACCTGGTGGTGATCCTCAATGCGCAGCTCCACCTGGTTCTCCAGGTGGAGGCTGTGGCGAGGAGTGCCTTTTGCCAGTTACATCTGGTCCGGCGGCTTCAGCTGCTGGTTTTGGTTCCAGATCTGGCCATGATCATCCATGGTTTTATCACCTCTTGGTTAGACTACTGTAATGTGCTCTACATGGGGCTACCTATGGTGATGGCCCTGAAGCTGCAGCTAGTGTAGAATGCAGAATTCCTACGGGTTTCCATACGAACTGTAAGACCTGGCTGTTCCGTCAGGCATTTGGCGAGGGAGAAGGGTGAGGGTGGTGGGTGGTGATTAATTATTAAGGTTGTTTTTTTTCCCGATTTGTATTGTTTGGTTTTGCTAGTTAATGTTTTTATATATTGTATATTGTATTTTCGTTGATTGATTTGTTAGCTGCCCTGGGCTGTCCGTGGCTGGAGGGGTGGGGTATACATTTTTAAATAAATAAATAAATATTGTATTATTATTCTTTATTATTAGCAGAGCCAATGAATACACTTTTTGAACTGACAAAGGGAATTTTCTCAGCCCTGAGCCCCATCCCCAGAGCTTAATTTGTGTGTGTGTGGGGGGGGGGTATCGGGTGGGGGTAATAGGGCAATGCCCTGTTGGGGTGAGTTTTTGCAGGATCTCACTCAACCAGCCCACACAGTGTTTCATTCTCCAGGGCTCTTTATTTATAGTGTCCACAGTCCCACATACTTTCTTCCAACCACTCACTCATACACATTCACAACTAAACCTACACATTTACAGCCTCTTCCAGCATGGCCCTCTGCCACCTGGCTCCCAGGGATAGCCCTCTGTGCTACCGGGCTGGGGCCTGTCCCTGAGCCCCTTTGGAGGCTTTTCCCTCGTGATCTCCCCATGAGTGTCTCAGCTCCCCCTTTATATTGTTGGGGCTCAGCTGGCTCCCTTCAGTTAAGGTTTCCTCTAGTCTTCTTACTTGACATCTTAAATGGCCAGATGCTTTCTGTAGCCTTGCTTAAACATTCATTTCCAACTCAAAATGGCTAATATTGACTTTTTCCTGGTCTCTCTCATTTCTCAGCCCCAGAGTTGCCCTCAGCCTTCTGTGGCCCTGGTCCTGAAAGAACTTAGGTGACTTTGTCATAGGGGGCTTGCCAGGGGCTCACTCCCCAAAATTAAATTCAATAGAGAACGGGTAGGGGACTGAGAAATGAGAGAGAGAAAAAAAGCATATATTAGTAATTTGGGGGTTGGAAATGAAAGCCAGGGAAAAAATTGAATGTTTTATTTGTCTTTCATTCATGACTTTGCAGTCCCATTCCCTGCACTGGCTAATCTTGGATAGGTTAAAACACAAGGACTCCTGTTTTATATTTAGCTGTAGAGAGTCAGGTTAGTTAGTGGTTGGATCACTAGCTGGGAATGAGGGTTCATTTCCCTGCTCTGACAAGGTCTGGGTTGGGAGTTGTGACTTCTAGGGTTGGCTTGGGCTCCAGCAATTCATTTTTTAATTATTATTTTTTTTTACAAATTAAGCACCGCACCCCCCCCCCCCCAAATGCAAATCCCAACCCTCTAGGTCTGTCTCATGAATAATGTATGACATTTTCTACCCCTAATTATATAAATCATTTAAGAAGTTGATAATGATTCAAGTCATCCATTTGGATAACATGCAGGACATTAAATCTATAGAAATATCCTGTATGTTTCAGTTTGTTCAGTTTGTTTCTGTATGTTACTTTAAAAAAAAAGAAGAAAGAAATACATGCGTTTGGAAATTTTGCGTTAACTATGACCCTGTATTGTCAACTGGGAAATTCGGAGAGATCATTGGCTTTCTGGAATTGATAACAAAGCCTCAGTCCATTATTCTCTCCTTAAAGAATCTGAATATGTAAAGGGTAGCATCTTGATTATTGCAGTTTAAACATATCTAAATCTAAAAATTGCTATAGTATAACTTCAGTGTAACAAATCCTTGGGACCAGAGAAAAAAGGAATGAGTAGGAAAAGGAAAATTTGGCAATGCTATAAATGGGGTTCGCTATAAGCAAGGTTTATTATAGTGAGGTTTAACTATATAGCTACTCAACAAACAAGTATTTGATACATTTAGTATGGATGAAGTTTAACATTTCAAGTGGTGATTGAATTTAAGTAACAAAAATAATCTGTCGAATGCAATACTTTTCTAAGTACACATAACTGTGTGTATAATGTGTGCATGTGTTCTCCCACCTCAGATTTCAGACAGAGCTCAATTATGATGTTTTGGAAGTTCATGATGGACCAAACCTTCTGTCACCACTTCTGGGATCTTACAATGGTACACAAGTGCCCCAGTTTCTATTCAGTAGCAGCAACTTCATTTACCTTCTCTTTACAACAGACAACAGTCGTTCCAATAATGGATTCAAAATCCACTATGAAAGTAAGTAGCATTGAATTTATCTTTTGATTCTTCCATCACTTCTCCCTCAATTCACGAAAGACTTTATTGCGTTCTTCTAGTATTATGCTGAACTCCGCATTGTCTGTCTGGATATAGAAGATTTGTTGGAATATAATTTCAATTTCAATATCAGTTTTATTAGATTTGGTGGAATATAATTTCAGTTTCAATATCAGTTTTATTATTTTCACCATAACACAAAGGAATATAACCAAGAGCTTCCTTTCAATTTTTTAAAAAATGAATTGTTGGGTGTTACAAACGTTGTGGTGTCCCACTTAGACCTGAAGGCCACTGGCATGCTGGTTGGCTTGGCCACCAGATGTTGCGAAGGATTGGTCCCAGGTGTGTCCACAGTGAGCCGGGCTGTGAGCCTGGGCTCTACGGTTCACCAGACCGAGCCAGAGAGAGCTGCCCTGTGGGCAGGAGGGGTGGGATAAAAATCTTTTATAAAATAAAAATAAAATAAACTACAGGGGGCTACTCTTGTGTGTTGTTGTAAACCACCATGACCCAGACTGGGTTGGGTCTGCTATGGCCACCTTCCATGGCTGCCTGTCATGGAAGGGGGCAGAAGGCAGGGGGCTGTGTGCAGGGCACAGCATGTGGGCAGAGCTGTGGGGGCGGGGGCTGTATGTTCATGTGGCTCCCTGGCAGCCCAGTCATGGGAACATTTCTTCTTCAGTCGGACCTGCTCAGGACTGTGTTGGCGGCATGTTCCAAATCCGGGTCAAGTTGGGCTGCCTCCCGCCCAGCATCACATGTGACAACAACCATTCTACCATTAGTTCATCTAATACCAAAAATATCCTAGGATTTAAGTCAAATCCAATTGGTCTGTAAGATGGAAAGTATAAAATGTTTTTTCTCTCTCTCTCTTTCCCTGTCTCTCTCCACAATGTAAATCTTTGTATATAAACAAGCTTATAAAATTATCAGTATCTTTTCACAGCTTCAAAATACATCTGTCACAATGTTATTATTATTATTATTATTATTATTATTATTATTAGCAAGCATTTGTGTAGCACAAGCAATGTAGCTGATGCTTTACAAAGTAATTAAATAGACACGGTCCCTGCCTGAGGGCGGACAATCTGAGAGACTGGGGGTGGGGGAAATGAAGGAAGGGGAATAGAGGGAGCATTCCCCTTCACGAATATTCACAAAGATGCGAGGTTCCAGGTGCACACACTTGGCTTGGTTACATCGAGAATGATGGCTGGTTGGTCCATGTGGTGAGGATATGAGTACACAGACCTCAGGTAACAGATTGTATTTGATAGAGCATATCAGCAGGAGTTGTTTATTATTATTATTATTATTATTATTATTATTATTAGCATTAGCATTAGCATTAGCATTAGCATTAGCATTTATATAGCATCAGCAATGTACCTGGTGCTTTACAAAAAACCCAAGATAGACACTGTTTCTGCCTGAGAGCTTACAATCTAAAGACAGGGGGAGGGGAGACAGGGAAGGGGGAACAGAGGGAGAGACAAGGGATGTAACATTAATGAAGATGTGAGAGCTCAAGTACACGTTCTTGGCTTGGTTGGAAGCCAAGTTGGAAGTTTACAGATAACAGGTGGGGGATAATCCTGGGTGGGGATGATTAGCAGGAGTTAGGAAGGGCAGAGCAGAAGAGGTGGGTTTTGAGGAGGGACTTGAAGGTGTGGAGAGTGGGAGCAAGGTGGACAAGGGGAAGGAGGGAGTTCCAGGCATGCAGGACAGTGAGGGAGAATGGACGAAGGCGGTTGGGGGAGCAGGAGAGGCGTAGGAGGTTAAGGGAGGGGATAGAAAAGGACCTGAGTGCTCAAACGGGTTCGGAGGGAGATCAGGGCAGAGAGGTAGGGGGGGCGAGGTTGTGAAAGGCTTTGTAAGTACAGACAAGGAGCTTGTACAGAATACGGTCAGGAAGAGGGAGCCAGTGGAAAGAGGAGAGGAGAGACTACGCATGGTCAAAGCGATGGGCTAGGTGAATGATCCTGGCAGCAGAGTTTTGAACAGAGATGAGGGAATAAAGGTGAGAGCAGGGAAGGCCAGCAAGGAGGAGGTTACAATAGTCAAGGCATGAGATGACTAGGGCATGAATGAGAGTTTTGGCAGAGGAGACAGACCGAAAAGGGCAGATCTTCGACATGTTGTGGAGGGAGAAATGGCAGGATTTGGCAACGGAATCAATGTAGGGTTTGAAGGTAAGGTGCAAGTCAAAGATGAAGCCCAAGCTATGGTCTTGGGGGAGAAGAAGGATGGAGACTCCGTCAATGGCAATTGATAGGGAAGAGGGAGAGGAAGGATTGGGAGGGAAGATAAGGAGTTCAGTTTTCACCATGTTCAGTTTGAGTTGGCGCTGAGACATCCAGGCAGAGATATCAGAGAGACAGTTGGTGAGATGAGCTTGAACAGAGGGGGAGAGGGAAGGAATAGAGAGATAGATTTGAGTGTCATGAGCATATAGGTGGTATTGGAAACCATGGGAGGCAATGAGTTTGCCTAGGGATAGGGTGTAGATAGAGAAGATGAGAGGGCCATGGACAGAGTTGCAACAGCAGAGTCTTCCTTCATATGGGGTACCGTTACATCTCCCAATGAGAACTCGGGTAGGTAGAAGATCAAACCTTAGCAGGGTCATAGCTCTGCAAATCTTTGGATCATCTTGAAGTTTGAGATAGAGTTCACAGCCAGAGGAACGTTTAAATATACTATAAAAAGGCGCACTTTTGAGAGCCTGAGTTGTCCCTAAATCTGCCTGGATGGCTTGGTCATCAAGTTGTTTTTTAATAACCAAATTCCGCTTGGTGTTTGATAAAGTCCTGAGCATTTCTCTTGACAGACCAAGATCATGTAAATAGGTCAGTACTCTATCCAGTCAACATCCGGGAAGCATCCATAAGTCAGCTTCCTTGAGACACATATGTGGAAGTCTGTCCTCAGACATGGCTTCCAGCCTAGACCAAAATATTAGCGGGGGCACAAGTGTCTTGACTCTCATCGGCAAGGTCCCGGTTTCCAGCCGGAGATGACAGGCTGGGGTGGAAATAGGGAAGCCCAAAAGAGATCTTGGTAAATGGTTCTGGATGGGTTCAAGAAGGTCAGAGACAGCAAGACCCCACAACTCTGCTCCGAACAGAGTACCAGACTTAGATTTGAGATTATAGATCTCCAATGCGGGGGGGATAGACTGACCCCCATGGAGACGGCAGAACCTCAAAAGGCCAGTAATGGCTTGTCTCATTTTTAACCTGGTCACCATAATATGATCTTGCCAGGAGGCAGTGGTGTTATACAGCAATCCTAGATAGCGGTAAGTAGTTACCTGGTCCAACCCTGCCCCATCAAGGATCCATTTATGGTTGGTCAGGTGCCTACCTGCTTCCAGCACCTTAGATTTATCATAGTTCAACCTCAGCTTTGACTCTCTACAAAACTGGCCACTGCCACTAGCATCCTATTCATCCCCAAGACTGACAGGGATAAAAGGACCATATCTTCCGCGTAAAGGAGAATAGGAACAGCCTTAGAACGAACCTTGGATGGAAGAAAAAAATTCCCCTTCAATGATGAAACAATCCCATTAATGAAGAAATTAAACAAAAAGGGCGCAAGAACGCAACCGTTTCACATCATTAGAGACCGGAATTGCTTTGGAAACAGTTTCCAGACCCTGCCCTAATTCTTAGCTTCATCTGGTGGTACAAAACACGGACCAGAAGTATCAGCCTCTGGTTCATGTTCGTTTGATTAAGCCTATCCCATAGTATGTTATGGTCTACCAGGTTGAGGGCGGATTTTAGGTCCAAAAAGGTCATAATAAGGCGCCCTTTACTGATCTTAACATATTTAGTCAACAAATGCATCAAAGTGAAACAGTGGTCTAAGGTCAAATGCTTGGCCCGAAAACCTGCCTACTCTTCTGTGAAGAAATTGGCCACACAGGCCCAGTCTCCCAATTTAGCCAACAGAAACCTAGCGTAGATCTTGGCCGCTACACAAAGCAGGCTAATCAGATGATAGTTTGGGGGGAAATTTTTATCCTCTTTTTAAAAAATGTGAACTGTAATGCTGACATTCCAGCCTGCCGAAATCGAGCCACATTCGCTAATAGTGGTAAATAGCTTGGCAAAAATTGGGAGCCACCAATCCAAGTTTTGATGAAATAAATCCTCCGGGATTCCATCAATCCCAGGAGCCTTTTGGGCCTTGAACTTGGAGAGCAAGGATCGGACTTTGTCCGGCGTCACAGGGGACCAAGATGGAATGGCTCTAAATGACTCATGCTGGAAAATAGTTATATCAGGCATCTTATTAAAAATGCCATTGAAGTAGAGACACCATGTTTCCAAATCAGGAATCACCTGAGAATATGGAGACCGATAGCCCCGCCTGACTAAGTCCCAAAATTGACCCTGGTCGCCATTCTTAACTGTAGCAGCCAGGACTTTCCAGGCATTCCGTGGAAATAAGGTTTTCTTTCCTTTTTTCAATTTTTTATAAATACCTTTCTCATTGATATATTGGGCTAAAGTGGCCTCATTCGATGACAATTGTAATTAGAAATGAGTCAAACCTATATTATTTAAAATTCTTTTTAATTAGTTTTTTTTTTAATTTCATTATACGATTTAGTGTTTTTTGCAACCATAGGTGATTAATTAGAGCAATAAAATGGCACATTAGAATTAGACATATTCTCCTTATTTGTTTTACACAGAAGAAATGTGTGACAGTAGTAATTTACTAATTTATGTTTAGGTGTCACTAAAAAATACCCACATACATAATACTTGTGTCATCTTCCTATTGGGTAGTGCCCTTATCTCATTGAAAACAATGGGAGTTTTGCACTGGCTTTAACGGTGCCATGATTTCGTGGTTAGTATTACATAGTAATGGCTTCTTCCCAAGCATCTGCATTTTTCATCATCTTCTCAAACCATGACACCTTTCACTGGTTTATTTTTTCTTCTTCTCCTTGCTTGGTATGGATTTATGGGAAGTTGGAGTCACCCACACATTTTGCTTATGTCTCTGCACAACTCTTTTATAAAAGTTTTAGTTACTTTGTTTGATGATTTATTTCACTCCCGCCACTGACTTCATAAATAACATGGGCTCCGATGTTTTTCCTTCACTCACGAAGATCCTTGGAGCGGTTTCCTAACCAGGGGCAGCAATATGCTTCTCAGAGATGCATTTGCAAAGTGTATTTTTTTTTCCCTTTAGCTTTTAACATTTTCTTTGATAAAATGTATTACTCATATTGCTAAAGGTTAAATCTCTCTCACACAAATTTGAAATGGTAAGTAAAAACAAAAATTGATGCTTACTTTTTGCAACAGCTGCCTTTCTGTTTATAGCTGGATAGCTGTGAAACTTGTGCTTTGTGTGGTGTTTTTACCATCAGGGTTCTTAGATACTAGAATTGTGAACTCTGACAATTTAAACAATTTGATGACAAATGATGATCAAATGTGTTAAGTAGCATCCAATGCTCTATTTTTGAAGATGCTGTAAATAAACTTTTTTGTCTATAGCCCTTTTCACACACACACTCTGAGAACACGTCCTAGGCTCTCAGCAGGGGAGGGTGGGTTTGTGCCCGCCTTCCCTGAACAGGGTGCTTGGCAGGGGATGGGCAAAGGCTCTTTTCCCCTCCCCTGCTGCTCCGGAGGCGTGGCACCATGCCCCAATTGGGGGGGGGGGGGGAATGCACCTGAGGGGTGGAGACCTGAACAGGTATATAGGTGCTCTCCCTCTTCCCCCAACTTCGGGCCATGTGTAGGAACGTTCCCACCCAGCTCTTCCCTTATGTTATGGTTACCAGCGGATGTGATATTATTTAAGTGATGTGTTATTTCACCTGCTGTGGGCTATGGCTGGTTGCTGTTTTCAGGCTGAGGAGGAATTTCCCCATCAGCCTAATTAGCTCAGAGCGCTGCCGAGTTTTTCGCCTCCTCCACAGCAGTTATGATGTTATCCGATGTTCTGTTCCTGATTATGCTTTTGTTTAGTCGCAACGTGGGCGGTTAACGGGGTAAGAACCATGCTGTGGTAAGACTCCCTAGGAGCTAAGGGGATGCGCTTGCACCCCATCACCACTTGGGGAGCGGGAGGGTCTAAAGGGCAGGGCCCCAGCCCAGGCTTGGCACGGCTGGAATGGGGTGCCAACCTGCCCTGACCCAAGGGGAGGGTGAATTCGAAAGGTCAAATCACCCGGGTTAGGTGGGCCAGAAGTAGCTCGGCCTCCTTTTCTGCTTTGTATAGCATGGTTCCTCCAGCTACATACACACAGGTTCTTATATGGTTGTTTTTCCTGTTAACATTATGTATACAATGTAATAAAGTTGCGGTCGATGCCTCTTTAACCCAAAGCGTGTCCTGACTGTTCTTATGGGTAGGGCGGGCACAAAATAGGTGTTACATTTTATTAAACAAGTTGCAGGGCTGCAGGTGTGCTCTATGGGTACCTTCCAACATGTATAATAAAAGTAACACCCATTTTATCGGTGTTAAAGTGTCTGTGTAAAAGGGGCCTATTTTGTATAGTTCTAAACTCAATAAAAAGCTGATATTTTTTTTTAAAAAAAATATTTTGCTTAATCTAAAATTAAGTTACATGGTGTGTGCTTCCTCCTTGGTTGTCTGTCTGTAATTCTGTAATCCCCATTGCTACAGCATCTCAACACCTTTCAGTTATTACTGCATTTTTCTTCATAACACCTTGGTGAGATAAGAGAAGCATTATTATCCCCATTTTATAGATGAAGGGGACGTAGGTCCTAGGTCACCTAGGAAGTTGTAGGTATCATAATAAGTCTGGGACAGAGCATAGAATTGAATCCACATCACTACAGTCACAGGCTAACATCTCAACTCTCCTTTACCACTGAACCATTATTTCCCTTTTGCTAGTCTCTCACATACTAAGTGAATGTAAGGGCATTTTCAGACAAGACACTCCCCACCCACTGCCTAACCCACCCACTACACGTTACAGAGCACCCATAGGGCAACACTGGAGCCCTGCAACATATATAATGGATGGGTGGATATTGGGTGGAGAGTGCCTGTTCTGAAAATGCCCAAAGAGAGTAGGCTATACAGTTACAGCCAAACACATTCAGTAAAAAGTTAACTACATATGAAGTACAATACCTATTTGTTTTATTTTACAGCATAGTAAAATACTTGTTAAAACACCTACTTACATTTATGTCTCATTTCTCTTCCACTCCAGGTGTAACGATTAATACCTACTCTTGTTTGGATCCTGGCATACCTGTTCATGGGCGACGTTATGGCCATGACTTTTCTATTGGTTCCACTGTATCATTTAGTTGTGACCCAGGGTATAGACTGAGCCATGAAGAACCGCTGCTATGTGAAAAGAACCATTGGTGGAGCCATCCACTCCCAACTTGTGATGGTAAGAATTAATTAAAGAGAAGGGCTCAGTATACATATTGAGGCAACTTGTAACTCACTGTCAAAATCCAGCTTTGTTCAAAGCCACTTTGTTTCACATATGACTGGTGTATGACTGTGCTATTCCGAATTTCAACATACTACTTTTTTTGCATTATGAAAGCTAAAATGAATGGTTAATTCTGTTTTTCCATTTTTGGATAACTACTGAATATCCATCTCAGAATGATTCTCATTTGGCTATCCGTTTAATCTTTAAGACTAGGGTGTGAATGCGGGGAATGCCCATTCATTGTTTAAGGAAGCTGATAGAAAGTTGACAGAGGCAAATAATGAAGACTGGAACCCAGGATACATGGTGTAGCTGCCACAAAGCATGAGCTACACTGGTAGTGCCAACAAGGGTCTAACAATAGCTATCGAGCTAAGCAAACAATATGCAAAGCAATTATCTATGGTTGACTTAAAAAGGGGGACTCAGCACTAGTTTATGTAGCTCAGATGGTAGAATTTTGGAAGTTGGAAAATCAATATTTCAAGTCCCTTTCAGGTAAGGAGATATTTTATGTCTGTGTGATTTCTTTCGTTGTTTTTCAAATGCTTTTTCAAAAATGAGAATGCACAAGGAAGAAAAACCCTTTAAATTTAAGGACTGTGAGCAACGCTTTAGTAGGAGCTTGATGCTAAATATACAGCAGAGGATCCACACAGATGCAAACTTTGAAGGTTTGGAGAGGGGATGTGCATGCAAATCAGGCATATTTTTCATCACATGGGAATGCCCAAAGGCATGTAATTGACACTTTTATGCACAGGTGATTGACCGAGCTGAGAAATCTAGCTGGGTCTATTGCCCTTGTAAGAATTTCATCTCTGAACCATCAAAGGACACATTTGTGCATGTATGAAAGTCCCCTAAAAGTTCTCTGACTGGGAAATGCTACAAGGTGAGCTCAGCCCTTCATAGACATGAGAAAATCTGTTACACAGGAAAGACACCCTATATTATTGTTTTAAAGGGAACATTTAAGTATGGAAGACAGTCTATCACAAAATCCAGATATGAACCCCTGATGTATCAGTCACCTTTTCAAAGTTCTACTACCTCAGCTACAGGAGGAAGGTCTAGCTACTGCTTTTAATTCAGCCATCAGGAGAAGGTATCCATATTGTGCAGTTAGCTAGGTAACTGTTGTTGGAGAAGGTACCCAAGTGGCCTGAACCAATAACCGGTCTCCAAAGGGAGAGAGAATGGAACTGGACACAGGGCAGTGCCAATACAATAACATTTATTGTCTGGAGTGTGATGCCAGCCACTCACTGACACAGGCATCAGGAGACCCAAATAGCTGAAAGGACAAAGAATATGTATGAAGAGGCTGCCCCTTACATTATATAGGGTAAGAACAAAGAGCAGGCATTAGCCAAAACCAGATGGTACAAGTTGAATAATAATGAGAATAAAATGGGTGATTTCAGACGTGACGGGGCACTTATTGACCCCGGCACAGAATCACCGTTCTGATTCCCGTCCGGAATCAGAACGGCCCATTAACAGATGAGCCAACTGATTCCAGTGGGGAATCTGGAGAGGGGGCGAGGCTGTGCGGCGCAATGTGCAGCCGCACAGCCCCACCCCCATACTCCGCCAGCGGCCCACCCTCCTGGAGACGGGCGAGCACAGCGGCCAATTCGGCCGCTGCGTCTGATTCTGTCCCGGGGTCTGGGCCATGGCCTTGAATCGGCACCAGTAACAGATGTTACTGTCCGCTGATTCCGGACCGTGGTTCAATTAACCACGCTTTTGGAGATGGTGCCCAGACCATCCTCAAAAGCGTGGTTATTTTGCTCACTGCCGGTGGTTCACTGTGGTGAACATCTGGTGGCATGCAAACAGATGTTACGGGACCATCCGCTACCACAGTGGATTGTCCGTGGTTGACCGTGATCTCGTAACGTCTGAAAATACCCATACTCACAGATAACAAATATCCTAACAAGCAAGTTCTTGGCTTTCTTAACAAGGCATAATTGGGGTTAGGTGCAGGAATTGTTATTAAATCACCTTATTACAGTACCAGGAAAGAAGGAGCCTAACTACCCTGTGCAGTCTTTGGTCTTAACTTGAGTAACCAGCTAAGGACAAGTTGCTCTGCTAAAAAGGGGCCCTTCTACTTTTCAGCCACAGCTAGTCAAATTTTCGTGATGATTTCATCTGAAGGGTCTTTCCCCAAATTTTCTATCCCAGAAAGTTTGGTCAAACCAGGGAACTTGACAAAAGGGAGGCCGTATACTTACAGCTGTTGGTAAGGGTTCTGCACTAGGGGTGTGCACGAGAGCCCAATGTTTTTCATTTTTTGTTATCATTTTTGTTATTAAAATGTGTCATTTTTGTTAATAACAAAATGTCATTTTTCATTATCATTGTTGTTATCAGTATCGGTAGCAATTTCAAATGAAGACTTTGGTTTTGGTATTGGTATACACACGATATCTAGTTATATATATAAATAACTAGATATTCCCACTGTCCATGTATAATATAGATGTATTAGATATTCCCCCTGTCCATGTATATAACTATGTATATAACTATGTATATAACTATGTCCATGTATATAACTAGATAGTCCCCCTGTCCATGTATTATATAGATATTAGCTGTGTGTCTATCTATCTATCTAGGCTGTTTTATTATATATATTAGGATTATAGGATAGGAATATTTTGTATTATACATGGATTAGGTTTTCTCTCACTCTCAGTATCGCTACCAATTTTTGGTATACTCTCTCTCTCTCTCTCTCTCTCTCTCTCTCTTTCTCTCTCTCTCTCTCCCTATATATAGATATATATAGATATATAGATATATAGGGAGAAAGAGAGAGAGAGAGAGAGGATATACTTCTGAGTTTTCCTTTTCCCTTCGTCTGTGTGTGTGTGTGTGTACATTTGTAGGGGGATATATATAGGGAGAGAGAGAGAGAGAGAGAGAGAATATACCTCTGAGTTTTCCTTTCCCTTCATGTGTGTGTGTGTGTGTGTGTGTGTGTGTATGTGTGTATGTGTGTATGTGTATGTGTGTAGGGGGACGCAGACAGGGGAAGGAAACAGGAGACATGTAAGGAATAAGGATTGGAAAGCTAAGGTGGTAATATGGGAGGATTTTAGTACAAGCACCAACAGATTCTGAAAAAGCACCCTGAAAGAGCAATAGCTAACAGAGAACCAGAGTCAAGCAGCCCAGACCTGCAGTAGAAAGGGTTGCAGTGACCTCCCTCCGAGAGTCCCTGATTGGTTCTGGGAGGCAGGAGGCATTGATCAATCACAGGGTGCCATTCAACTGCCTGGGATCTGCTTGCACTGTTCATTGGCCAGCGATCACATCCATCAGGTCCTTCCCTTCCAAAGACCTCTCTGAAGCCATGTCTTGCAGACTCAGTGAAAAGCCAGCAGACCTGGGGCCAGGCGGGCTTCCTCCAGAAGGGAGTTCCAAAGTCGCTGTCCGGCCACCGAGAACACCCTCTCCATTGTAGCCCCCTGTTTTACATGGGGGACCTCCAGAAAGGCGTAATGTTATTTTCATTGCTTGACCTTGATACATTTATAAAGGTATGCCATTGTTTTTACCCCCTGTGCAAGTTTACATCTGAGGAATTTTTCAGTATTACTATCATATCATTTCTACTTTCGTTACAATATTTGTAACGACACGAAACATTCTTTATCAACAACACATTTTTTTCTCATGAGAAATTAGAAAGAAGCACTATTTACCTCATGTGTATGGTTTGTTCAGAAATCATCCCAAGCTGGCTTTTATGTTAGATGTATAGTACAAATGGCACTGAATTTATTATGCAAGATTGCCCATAGAAATAATTAAATAGATTTGTTATACTGGAAAACGAAATATGAACTTTAGCAGTAAAGGTGTATGAAGACTGATAATAAAGAAGCTGCTTGACTCATGAATGTCTGGTTCATTGCAAGAGCATGAATTAACCAGCTGCAAACTCCCTGCTGCAGAATTGATACATATTAGCTACCAAATTAGTGTTTGTTTTCAGAAAACGTTTCAAGTGGAAAGCTGTGACACAGTTGGTAGTGCCATCTATGAAATGTTGATCTTCAGAAATGTCACTAATGGGTCAACAGTCATCACTGTATCCATTAGCTTTAGAGCATTGTATTTTGGGGTTTCTGAATTATAATTGGACTGGGGAGTCCAGAGCTTCCTTAGCTTACAATCATGAAAACTTTCCCCCCCTCTGGAGAGACCTCATAATAGAGAGAGAGAGAGAGAGAGACAGAGAGAGAGAGAGAGGATATACTTCTGAGTTTTCCTTTTCCCTTCGTGTGTGTGTGTGTGTGTGTGTGTGTGTGTGTGCTGTGTATGTGACCTTATGCTGATTGACACTAGATGCTTCCAATCTAAAGTAAACAATATTGATGTTCCTTGTGAATAGCTCGTTCTGGTGTGCAACAGCTTTACATATTGTGATACATTTCTTCCTTGGGATGCTGAACTAGTGTGCAATTTATTAAGTAAATGAGAGTATTTGTTTTCCTCTAGAGCACATGACCAAATGGCAGTTGTTCACTGAATAAATATACTCTAAAGGCAGGATTGAGTATATTTATTGTCATAAATTTCATAGATTCATGCCTGAACTAATTTTAATTTCTTTGCTGAATCTATTCTTCTGGTGAAGTAATTCATGAATGAGGTCAGGTCTAGACTCAACCACCAATTAAGCATAAATTTGCCCAACAGACCTAACTTTTGCATTAACGATAAGGCTGGATCCATTCCACTGATCCATTTGCCTGATTATCAGTCCGACATGTCTGTTTTTGCTTGTATAAATCAGTTGACTTCCGCTGAATTATGCCACCATAGAACTGCTGTGAAGGAACAGAGGGTTAAGCCAAAGATTTTATCAGACCATCATCACCCTTTCTAAACGACTCAATAATTTGCAGGGAAGTATTTTCAGGGCCACTTTGACTTCTTATTCCATCTGTATAGATCACAAGTTTCTGGCTTGCTGTAAAAAATATATATGCTTAAAAATAGAACAAGAAGTTACACTCATTTATGTTTGCATTCTAAATTATATCGGGCTGTCTATGGGAAGTTAATGGAGGCATGGCTACTAAAGCTACTCCCACCAGAAAAGTCCACATGGTGTTTTTATTCTATTTTTTGTATTTTTTCATTTATATACAACTCGTCTCTAAGATGCAGTTCATTCTTACAATTAGGGGGAAAGTTGGCACCAAGGCCAGTAAAGAATCACACACAAGGAAATCCACCAACACTTCTTCCAAATAATTGTTCCCAAACCTGTGAATAAACCCTCAGAAAGGTATTGATCTATCTCAGAGGTAGACTAGAGTAGTGTTTCATGAGCTGGTGGAGTCTGGAAATTTTTCTGGAGGTGTACATGAAGGGTGAAGGAAGAGAAGGGGGAGGGATGCATACTTGTATGTTCCTGTGAGGTGGACATTGTGTTCCACAGATAAGAGAAAGGGTAGCATTTTGAGAGCAGGGAGGGATCAGCCGGGAATGGATTGCCCATTGTGACTGCTGGTACATCTCCCATGTGAGCGGGATTGGCCGTTGCTGGACACAGGATGCTGGACTTGATAGACCATTGGTCTGACTCAGTATGGCATTTCTTATGTTCTTATATCTACAAAGCTGGTAGCCACTGTGCAGTAGAATACTAAAGCATTTATTTCAAAGTAACGTTGGTCAGTATTCCTTTACTCTCATTTAACACAGTATTACTTTACTTTGGACAGTCCCCCCTCCCCCTAATAAAAATAATAATAATACATTGCTGGTGCTATAATAATAATAATAATAATAATAATAATAATAATAATAGTTATTAGCAGGATTATTATATTTGCAGTATTATTAATAATTATTAATGTGTTTTTCATTTACTTTTTTCAATTTTCCCATTTTTACTTTATAAAACTTTATGAAACTTTGTACAACTTTTGGCTAAGATAAGCAACATTACCCCCGCACTAGGAATAAGGCACAGACACAAAGGATATGGGTAAAACTGGCCGCAGCTGTTTTATTGAAGCCAAATTTAATTAATAACCTGTTAAGAAAAAAGAAAACCAATTAAGCCAATTAAACTCAATTAACAACCATGAATAACAGTAGATAGAATTAAAAGCCAATTACCCTAATCCAAATCTTTTCATGCCAAATTGTGAGGCAAGTTAGTATATCCAATTAATCAGACCCTTTTCAATTAGCCTGCCAATTAGTTATGATTAAAATTATACCAAATTAACTTGGGGGAATAACAAGGGGTGTGTGTGACAAGATGATATAACTTAACCCTTCAACTATCTCTCCCCCTCCCCCCCCGCGTTCAGTACCATAATGCCAACCATTCTGGATTGGAGATACCGGTCCAATCCCCCTCCAATGGACCGACTTGATCCATTTCTTCAAGAAAGAGAGACGCTGCTGATGCAAATCTTGGGACTGCTTAAATACTACCCGTATACACACAACGCCTGCCCTTCCTTCCTGTGATTATTTGGGGTGCCCATCCTCTAAATTACCCACCAGGTACAACTTGCAGGATGAACCCCATCATCTGCTCATACACCCAGGCTATAAAGCCCTTACCAGGTTAACCCTATGGTACTGAACACCACCACAAGTTCAGCAGCTGTACTTGCTTGAACACCCCCATGATACAACCCAAATCACCCAAGCGAATTATATATGCCCTTCCATACTATTTCACACCAGCCTTTGTAATAACCTTTTTATGTTCCCAATATATAAATCCAATCCCATTTCAGATAAATGTACCCCATCTTGCCAAAAGAGTTCTGGACTGGTCCATCGTATTTCAGAATGACAGAGCCAAATACCACCCAGGGGGGCAATCCATTTCCTCACCTCTCCATTCACCTTTTTTCGAGCTCTATCCGCCGCTCTAGGATTAGCAGCTCCTGGCCACTTAATTCTTTGCAACATTCCCATGAAAACCAGAGTGGCCTGCAGAAAAAGCTTCCTCAACCGGACCCAATCCTGCCTTATTATTATCGATAGGTCCAGCCCAGATCCCCTTGAAAAATCATTCTCACCCAGATGGATTAATATCACATCCTGGTGGGATCTACCTGCCCAACCCAACATCAAGGGCATAAGCTGAGGCCACAGCATCCCTCTCCTTCCTTTCCACACAACGAAACCCTTTGAAGCCAGGCCAAGATGTGTTCCCAAGCAAGTTGCCTGTACTCATTTAGCTGCCCACCTGACAAAGCTGTGGCTGATGATCCAGATTACCTTTCTCTGAGGATTACGGCCACCTCCTATGAAAAAAGAATTAAAAACAAGCCATCAATTACTCGCTGCCTGGACCAGAATCTATAATACTGGGAACTGGAGAATATAAGACTTAAACACCCCAGAACGCCATCTGCCTACCCTCTGGATCTCATGGGGGTGGAAACAGACTGTGTCCGCAGATGAGGCCGCTCCAATCCTAAATGAATGAGACCTAAACACCACCCCAGACAACCCCAATAGCATCAAGCAATGCTTTAATACTGCCAAAAACTGATAACGGGTCAAAGGGAGACCCGACTGGTGTATGAACAGTGATCCAGGCAAACCCGGTCTGACTTTTAAATAATTTTCCATGCATACTACTGGGCAGATAAGCAGTTCAATAGACCGGGTCAGCACCACCCTCAATCACCTTCCCAACTGATCAGTTTTGGAAAAATGAATCTGAACCTCCATACCTACCCCAGTCATAGTTACATCACCAACTTGCAACTCCCTTCCTGACCTATCATTCCGGGAATTAACTACCAACTTACCATTTCGCATGGCCCCCAAAAAGGCTACCACAAACACTGCCTGAAACAAATATACCTCTGCAGGATCGCAGCACACCTCCCCCAACTTGCTTACCACATCAGCCAAAATCTTGGGGGACAATGGGACCCTATGATCAACCCAAACGGGGCCCTGCCTTTTCCATGAGACAATCATTGCCTTAAGCACGGAGGACACATCACAATCCTGCACCTCCACTAACTTAGCCATAAAAGCCAAAGCAGACCATCTGGCGGCTATGATACCTGATGCTGAACCCTTCCTGTGCAATTCAAGCCCAAACTGCATCCTTTGGTCCAGAGTCACCGGGATCACTAATGCCCACCCACAGACCCGGGCAAACTTCCTTATTTATCTTCCAAACTCATCACTGATTTCAAGTTTCGCGCAGACATGTGTTCCCGAACCCCTTGAAACAGAATCTCAAAACTGTAACGAAACCCCTCAACTACATAACGAGCGACCCCCTCTAATGGGTAATCGACCAACAACTCCTTAAGAACCCACCACTTAACTGGCGTTAGTGCCCTTGTTAGCACCTGCTTGGGGGCACCACCAGCGCGTGTTCCCCCCCCCCGGTAAAGGGGTGCTTACCCCTCTGTCCCCCGCTTTTTCATCTAGGGCAGTTAGAAAAGGGGTGGGGCCCATCGCACTTCAGGCAGGAATGCCTGAACCTGCAACTGGCGTGAAAACACTTAGACCCCCCATTGAAGTCCCAGCACACCAGCACTGAACCCCCTTTCTTGGGCAGTTCACTACGAAAATTATCCATCGGCTGTCCACCACCCTTCACTATCACATGGCCGCTATCCGCTCTGGCCACATCTTTTTCTTGAATGCATTCTATCCAGAGGTTGTGGTCTTTTACATCCCATCTGACCTCTGGCGTGATGGAGGCATTCTGCCTAAAAGCCTCATCATACCTTAGCCACCTGAACCCTTCCTTAGTCAAGTAGGCCCGCCTCACAATATCAAAATATTTCCAGAGGGCCACAGCCCTCTCCGGAAAAGCCTGCATGACTACGCCGGCATAAATTATAAATACCGACTCCCAGTCAGCCCAGTTCCTGTCTATCTTACTGCACTTTGCTCTTTCGTATTCCTGGACCACAACCCATCTGGGGCACTCCCCTGCCGCAGCATCTCCCTGGCCCCAGAACAGCTCAGGAACTGGAAGTGTAAGGGGGGGGGAAGACTCAATCCTCGCTGCAGCCCGGGAGCGCCGAAACAACTGTCTGCTTCTTCAACCTGCCACCAACTGAGTGACGGGCTGCACAGTGTGCTCCACCATGTGGCCTGAACCGGCCAATCAGGAAGGCACCTTTTTGCGCCTCTGTCTAAGCCTTGCAAGCTGCAATCCCTGGCGGATTGCAGCTTGCAACACTGCAGCCAGCTTGGCCCTGGTCCCACATTTGGTGGGAAAGCTCAAGAAGATGCCCCGGTGCCCCATTCCTCAAAGAGTCAGGCCCCAAAATCCCGCACAGCGCACAAGGCACTTAGCGGGGGGATTTTTTGGGTTTCTAAAATATATATAATCATCTAAAATCAAAATGCACTATATTTTCATTTCAAGCTACATAATTGATGGGATATTTTTACATCTTTCAATTAGTAACATACCCAGCTCTAGTACCGATCACACTCCAAATGCTCTAAATTCCCCAATTCATGTATTCGGCCATGAACCATATGGGCATATTTATCCAAATATAGTTATGGCTAGATTGGATTACACTTTATATATTCATTTCTTTTTCAGGCCTCAGTCCTGGGACCACTTGGACATATATAGTCCCCAAGAAGTCACTTGGGCTGCTAATGAGTGTTTTCAGAACTGTTATTTTAATCTTTTTAAGTAAAGAATTAAATGAAACTTGGTATCATTCTTTCTTTTAAGTCTTTGTTGCTTTATATGTATCCCCCCTTTGTAGATGGTGTAGGTAACACTTTTTCTTTTTGACTAGCATTGTGAACCTCTAGGAATTAATCTGAAGGTTATATTTTGCTTTCATTTCTGTGTGATAGCTAGGAGTCAATAAAATACATTATTTTTTTTCTTTTGGAATAAAAAATTGATCTTGTTCAGAGTCACATGTTCTGTTTTGCAATACTTGTAATAACAAATCAACTATCATTAAATTTCTTGGATTTTTTAAAATTTTCATTTGTGTTATGACGACACAGGACAACAATGCAAAATTGCTACATTTGAGGCAAAAATAGTATCATATCCGAAGTCCTTTATTTAGCAAGCACTTAAAAGCTTTATGTGACCTTCAGTATGACATAAAATACAGCACACTAATCTTATCCTCCTCTTTACTCATAACAAAAACTGAAAAGCATGCCAATAAATGATAACTTTTATTCAGCGTTTGAATTGATTGATTGTTCCATCTGATTTTCATTTACTTAAAAAAAGAAGAAACATCAGCAAGATAAAATATGTAGCCAGAGAAAGGGCATTTAATGTTTATATTGAAAACACCCAGATGAATAAAATTAGTTAACAACCATGACTTTGCAGTAGTGGGAAGCATGTCAGAGGAATTTGGTAAAATCATTCAGCTCTGTGCTGAGAATTTTTTTTAAGATAGACTTTTACACATTAGTCTACATGTTTTCTGTTAGTATTTATTTATTTATTTATTTATTTATTTATTGTAAGCCGCCCAGAGCTGCCTCTGGCAGGATGGGTGAGCTAAACATTTCTTAATTAAATAAATAAATAAATATCAACTTAATACCCCACTCTCTCTTGTTCTGGCAATTCAAGGCAGCTTACCATAAAAAGTATAAAATACAGAAATACTAAAAATTTTAAACACATCAAACCTATTTAAGTAGGAACATACACCATAATAATAACATAACTAAACTCCATAAAACCAAATTAAACCCCCTCCCCTCCCCCAACTCCTCCAAACACCTGGCAGAACATCCTAACTGTTACACTGCTGCCAGAAGGCAAGTAAATCTGGGCAGAGGCAAGAAATTTCAGTCAGAGTCTACCTGCTGCCTATGGTAGTTAGCAGGAACTGCTGGTTTGTTCTGCCTTTGAGTCTCAGATTCATGGTTGTGTAATTTCCCCCCTGAAGAATATCTGTTGGATTTATTCACTAGCTGGCTGTAGGGCATGCTGTAAGTCCTATCTTCTTGCATCATGCATCTGTTCAGAATGTAATACTTGGTGGTGACGTGCTTTGATAGATGTAACACTGGGCATCATTGGGCGTTAACATATAAGCTGGGAGCCCTTCATACCTCACAGCTGCTCTGCCATCAACCCTGCAGCAATCTTGAGTAGGCCCTGCGAGGACCCCCAGCAGACAGGTCAGACACGGCCCACCCCGTCCCCTCCCCACATCAGACTGGAGATGGCCCTGGGGCAGTATATCGCCCCCATTAAATTAGGTTTACCCCTCATGGCATGCTCTACCTTTCTGGGAATTATGCCATGAGGAACGGCTCTGACCCAAACTGGGACAAACATCTGGTGGCATCCTTCACATGGGCAGGTACATCTGGGGCATAGGAGGGCCAATAGGGGCTTTGTCTCATCTGTTAATACCCATGATTCTTTTGGAGGTGTGCATGAAGCTTGGTGGTAGGTAGACCCAGAACCACCAAATTACTTAAATAAATGTTTAGCTTTAAGTATGTAATTAGGTCCACTGACTTTAGGGACACTTAACAATCTGTTTAAACTGAAGGGTGTGTTTAATTGCTTAGCTGGAGTGGAACCTAAATTAATTTTCTTTTTCTTATTACATAGTATTACTCTACTTATGCCTTTGCACCAATCTAGATTTTTGTTCCTCTCTCCATAATGTTTTCAGACTATAACAATAATCCTAGCTGTTGCTTTTAATTATTTGCAAATAGTTGTGTTCCCTTCTCCTAAATTTTATTTACGTGAGCTATATATCTTTATTATTATTTTTCTTATTTGTCATAAGTTCTTTCTAACAAAAGTAATTTCTTCTTTTCAGAACACTGCTGCTTGCCTCTTTTTTTATTTTTTTACTTTCTCTTCCATGCTGAACTACAAACTGTAGAACTATAAATTGCTTCTCCATCTGTGGTTGGTCTCTCTTTGCTCCCACCTGTCACTTGCAGAATCTTTCATTAATGTACTTCTGTCTATGGAAGTGCTGGGGGGTATAATTTAAGAGTGTGGAAAAAAGGTTTACTTCCTCTCACACTGTGACATTCACTCAGTGTGAAGGACAGTGCTTCTTACCTTTCTCTTCTCTGCTGAATTATTTCATCCACCCTCTCTACTTTATTGGAAACTATTTGTTACCACTATTTAACTCTGCCTGCAGGTGATGGCTTCATGCTCCATCTATATGAGTTTCGCTCCTTGACTAAGCTTTCTTGTAAGCATGACCAGGAAGTGGAAGGAAATATGGCTTTGTGCCCCACCACCTTTTCATAATCGTATAATTGGCTGGAATTACAATAGAAAAAACTGCTCTAGCTTTCTGGCAAATCTAGCCTCAACACCTTCGAAAAAAAGATATCTGCAAAGAAAGCTGCAAAGCCTTGGTTTTAGTTTATGGCTCTAACAATTAAAATCTCAGACCTCAGGGAATTTTTAGATGAGACAAAACTCCTGCTAGCAGGTAATTAAAACTCGTGCCAAAATAAATGTGTGAACAACTCTCGCCTGTGTTATGTGGAAACCTCTGCGTCTTAATCCAGTTTCTGGAACACCCAACATAGAGAGTTCCAAAATGTGCATTCCCAAATTTGCACACTAAAGATGTGGATTAACTGCTCAATGCAACTCGAAATATTGTGTTTGCTCCTATCGCCATTTTGACTGTTTTTGCACAGATTCCCCCTCCCCCCACTGGGTGTGTGGACGTGTGTCCAGTGGGGGGCGTCGGTGGTGTGGCGCCAGTGGTGTGTAGGGGTATCCACCCATGGAAATACCACGGGCAGTAAGTGCACACCCATCTCCACCCATCATCCCCCCACAGAGCAATCCAAAAAAATGGAGGGGGCTCTGTGGGTGGAGATGGGTGTGTGCTCATGGGAAAGGGAGTACACCCACTTCCACCCGCTGCTGGTGCACAGCCATCTCCCCCACCCAGCAGTGCCATGTGAAAACAGCCTTTGAAAGCATACAGAGGTGGCTGGAAATGTGTTTCAGTCTGTACAGTTCATTTAAGGGTCGTCCAATATCATTATATCTTCTTTTTTTAAAAAAATATTTATAATAAAATTTGTACGCCACCCCCTCCTGCTAAAAACATCTCGGGACGGCTAACAACATATTAAAACAATTTTAAACAACAATCATACGATTTAAAATACTATTAAAGCACAGTATAAAAATACAGTATTCCCCCCACCCTAACCCAACCCATCCACCCCCCTCCCTCAGGAAAAGCTTGGTGGGACAGGTCTTACATTGTCTATGGAAAGAAGGGAGGTTGGTAATCAGGCAGACCTCCAATGGGAGGGAGTTCCACAACCGCGGTGCGGCCACAGAGAATGCCCTCCGTAAGGTCAACACCCGAGAAACCCAGGGGACCTCAAGGAGGGCGCCTCTGGCCGACCACAGGGGCTGATCCAGGTCCCGGAGGGTGAAGTGGTCCCACAGGTAGGTGGTGCCCAGGCCATTCAGGGATTTAAAGGTAAACACCAACACCTTTCATTGGGCCCTGAAGACTATAGGCAGCTAGTGCAGAAAGCAAAGCACTGTGTAATATGCTCGCATCGGGCTGTCCCCGTTAGGAGATGAGCCCCCACATTCTGCACCAGCTGCAGCCTCTGAACTAGCACCAAGGTTAGCCTCACAGAGAGTGCGTTACAGTAGTCCAATCTCAAGGTAATAAAAGCATGGACAATCGTGGCTAGGTCGGAGTCTGAGACATATGACTGAAGCCGACACACCAGATGTAATTGGCGAAATGCTTCTTTCTAGGGCTTCAATGCCGCACCACTGCGGCAGCATTTACCGGCGGAAAGTGCTCTTCCGCATCAAGCAGCACGGTTAGGATGGGAGCGATTTTCGCGCCTTCTACTCACGGCTTTCCATGGTTGCTGCCACGGTATTTTCGTCACTGTAGATTTCACGTGGATGCGGCAGATTTGCCACAGTTTCTCCTTTCCCTTAAGCGCTTCAGCTTTGTGATTCTCGCAGAATTGCGAGATCAGGGCTCCCGGCTCCCGTGGATGCCGCATATGCCTGGGGCAAGCCCTGATTGCTGCCGGCCCCCTCCCAGGGCAGGGCACAGGCGCAAATGCACAACCCATGCCATGGTGGCTATACCCCTGCAGCAGACTCTGAAGCAGGTAGTCAGAATCACCCTAAGTTCATTCATTCAATGATCTATTTTTCAGCATCACGGTGTGTCAGGGACTCTCGCTCAGTGGTGAAAGGTGGCATAAAACCTCTTGTGTTCACAAACTGTAGACATGCCACATCTGCAGATACTGGCAGCAGGTAATGCGGAATTGTGGAATTATCAAAGGGAAGTCCGCGGAAAGACACATTAAGTGCCATGTTCTTGGAATGGAATGGCGGCACAGTAACAGCTGCTGCCACTTCAGCCCTACTCCTTTTGCCACAGCCACCACCTGAGTATCCAGGCAGAGCTGCGGGTCCAGGAGCACCCCCAGACACCAAACCTGAGATACCAGGGCAGGATGGATCCCATCAATGATGGGAGCTGCCACTCCCCCGGCCTTCCCCATGACCATCACCTCCGTCTTGTCGGGATTTAACCTCAGACGGCTAGTCCTCATCCAGTCCCCCACAGCTGCCAAGCACCAGGTAAGCACCGAGACTGCCAGGTCTGAGTCAGATTAAAAAGAGAGATAAAGCTGGGTTTTATCAGCATACTGATGACACCGTATGCCAAACTCCCTAACAACCTCCCCCAAAGGCTGCATGTACACATTGAACAAGAGACGGGACAAGATGGAACCCTGCAGAACTCCACACATGAGGCCCCAGGGAGAAGATGAGTACCATGTGACTTCTGTTCCACGTGTATTGGCGAGGACATCTAAACAGTACTTGCACATATGCTATGGGGTCATTGTGATTGCACAACTGCTGCAACCCTCAAATTCCATGGACTTCTAAAAATGCCCTCCCTCTGAATTCCTCAGTGGGATATTAAACCAGAACTGCAAGCCCTTGATCCTCAGTCAGGCCTAAGAAATGACAGAAAAAAAGACAAATAAGAAACAGGAGAGATCATTTGAAAATCAAGACTCCCTGATTATTTTTACTCACTGCCCCCACAGTCAGATGTTGTATATTTTAGACCCAGGTGCCATCCACTAGCCACCCACTAACTACAGTTCAGTAGACAACTACAGTCCACTACTGTAGATATCTACAGTCCAGGGCCTGGGTCCCTTCTCTTCTCAGGGATGAAGCATGAAGCATAAGCTTGCTCTTATGAAGAGATGAATGAAGGGAACCTCCCAGACGGCCCATTGTATAAGCTTTGCAAAATGGTTACAAACATTTTCAACTTGGGTATATGAGGAATGTTCTAAAACACAGCAAGGTTAAGATATGTTTCATTTTTTCCCTGTGTACTCTGAGCAAGTAGTTGTTTGGACTGGAAACAACTGTTATTTTCACTGGCAAAAGGGAGGGGGGGAAATCTACATCCTCGAAGTGGCATATATTTTTTAATATGCTCTTTTTTCCCCTTCTCACATAATTAGCAAAGATTAATATTTTACTTTATAATTGATTCATTTCTAAACCAATGCTGAGAGAAAATGTAAACTTCATTCAGTGACTTCTATTTTCCCTTTCACACTTTGTGTGTGTGTTCATGTGGGTAAAACTGGCCGCAGCTGCTTTATTGAAGCCGAATTTAATTAATAACCTGTTAAGAAACAAGAAAACCAATTAAGCCAATTAAACTCAATAACCATGAATAACGGTGGATAGATTTATAAACCAATTACCCTACTTCAATTCTTTCCCATGCCAAATTGTGAGGCAAGTTAGTATATCCATTTAATCAGACCCTTTTCAATTAGCCTGCCAGTTTGATTCTGATTAAAATTAGACCAAATTAACTTGGGTGAATAACAAAGGGGTGTGTGTGATGAGATGATATAACTTAACCCTTCAACTATCTCTCACTCCCCCCCCCCTCCGCGTTCAGTACCATAATGCAACCATTCTGGATTGGAGATACCGGTCCAATCGCCATCCAATGGACGGACTTGATCCATTTGTTCCTGAAGGACAGACGCTGCAGATGCAAACTTTGGGACCGCTTAAATCCTACCCGTATGCACACAACGCCTGCCCTTCCTTTCTGATAATTTGGGGCACCCATCCCCTAAATTACCTACCAGGTACAACTTGCAGAATGAACCCCATCATCTGCCCATACACCCAGGCTATAAAGCCCTTACCAGTTTAACCCTATGGTACTGAACACCGCCACAGTCGCAACAATTAAAATAACAGACCCACACATCCAACCCTGACATCTTCAACTTAACGGTACCATGAGGAAGTCGAAAACTCTTCTTCGAGGGAAAAATTCCTTCCTGATCCCACATTAAATAGGCGACCGGATTAAATCCACGGTACCAGTCAAGGGGTGGGTGGGTGGGCTTCTTCAAAAATCTGTGATTGTAAAGTGCTGCATATACCTAGTAGTGCTATATAAAATATAATGTATTATTATTATTATTATTATTATTAGTAGTAGTAGTAGTAGTAGTAGTTTAGTCTTCAAACAAAAATGTAATTGAAAAAATGAGTAACAAGAACTGATTGTGAAATCACATTGCTACCAATATCCTCCTCCCACCAAGGTCACAAATTGTCACAATTTTGCTACCTCCGTTCTCCCTGTGTGGCATACTTTATGGACCATCACAAAGGGGCTCTTCCATCAGCTTTGAGATCTTAGTTACTCCATGCAAAGAATGTGAGACTTATCTGTTTGTTCTTTGCTGTCATTTCTCACCTATTAGATCTCTCCCTCACCTTCTCCTGCCTCATTTAAAATGTATAATGTGTTTTTTAATATTCATTGTAATTCTGAAAATAGAAATAATTTGCTTGTATGATGGATACATCTTTCATAAAGATTTCTCTGAAAACAACTGGTGTAATTAGCAATTTGTTTTCCTAATAGTTATTAACAAACCTCCTCAACAATTAATTAATAAATCATGTTTTCTTTCTGAGCACTTTGTGTAAATATTGGCTGCAATTTGATATTTGCTGCCCAGGGGAACAGTTAATTCTCTCATATATAGGCCATTGTTTAAACAGAATGAGATACTAGATTTTTCTTCAGCTCTTTATTTAAATTATTGTATTAATGTGTTCCTTTCTTATTTTCAGCTTTATGTGGAGGAGATGTTAGGGGACCTAGTGGAACAATTTTATCTCCTGGTTATCCTGAACTGTATCCAAATTCTCTGAATTGTACATGGACTGTAGATGTCACCCATGGAAAAGGTAAATCGTTTACTCCTCTATTTATAAAACTATATTACAGTTTTCATTATTAGACACTCACTGCAAGAGTACAGTAAGCAAAAATGTGGTAACGGATGATTTGATGTAAATGTTATTGAAAGCATCTCTTGTTATTGGTGAAAAGATTTTCAAAAGACAAGCATTTCAAATCCTGGCTTTCTTCTTTCTGGAAAATAACAAGTTTGTTGTGCACTGCAAAATCTAAGTTATCCTTCAGAAGACTTCTCTAACGCTGTGGGTAAGATGGTAGAACTCCAAAGATTTTAGTTTGCTCAAACTGCATGATTCTCAGGGCTGTTTTACTGGTCACATGCTACATTAATAAGCAGTCACTTACCATTGAGAGGTAATATTCTCCACACGCTGGTGAGTAACCTGGTAATTTCTATATTCGTTTTTATATAGTTCTTTATATTTTGTTTGTTTGCTTTTGTTTGTTTGTTGTTTATACTATTTAGGGTTTAGTGGTTCACACGCAATGATGAGGGTTAAACAGTTAGTTTTTAAAAAAAAATAAGTAAAGCTAAGATTCTAAATAAGCCACATGACTCAATTAGTTGCTGATTTAATGGAGACCTCAAATAGAAGATTCATGATAAGTGGAAATAATTGTCAGCTCTGAACAAATGCTCCCCTTTGCTTATATTGCTATAGGGAAAACTAGGGGAAATTGTGTTCATTCTTCCTTTTTCAGATTAGCTTGTTGGGAGGTTTTATTAATGTACTTTGTAAAGCAATCACATGTATTTCTCTTTATTATTTTTTCCATTCGTTATTACTTCTACTTGGTGGTTGTTATTTTATATCATGCCAATAATATATCTGGTGCTGATTAGAGTCATGTCCCTTCTGTGAAGGGCTTAAAGTCTGGAATATCATGCTGCATGTGCATGCCCATATGCCGACCAGTTTTGTAATACTCAGAGTATGAGTCAAAACGTGAAGGTTTTCTTCACATACTCTGCTCTCTTTATAAGAGAGCCGAAACACGTGGATTCCAAATTTTTTGTACATTATCAATAGCCAAGAAGATAGCAGGATATAGAATCCTCCGATAAGTCTCATGCAAACCATGATTCTGAAGTAGATGTACAATGAGTTTTAAAAATAGTGTAGCAGAAATGCTACAGAAACCTGGGACAACATATTGTTTGTTATTATTTTGCTGTTCTCCTGTTGAAGGTGGGGTTGGGTTTGCACCCTTCCACTGAGAGGGTGGACAAAACAGGAAAAAGCTGAGTTGGAGATGAAGGGATGACCCTACTCCTCAGTTTCCCCACCCACAGAAAGGAGCATTTTTCAAGAGAGTGAAATGTGTGAGGGGTAATTACCCCTGCCCAGCACACATGCAAGAGTGTTCTCTGGGCCTTATAGGATGCTACTGCAAAGGAGATTGACCTTGAGTTTGGGGACTTTCGCCTTGATTCAGCATTCTGGGCAGGGGTAATCACCCCTCATGCATTTCACCCTTTTGGAATGGCACTGCAATTCTACTGGATGTGCCACCTATTTGGGCCACTGAAGGAATTTTTCTCCCAGCTGCAATTGGCAGTCAGAAATAAGGAACCCTTCCCCTCAGTGACTATGTCCTGTTGAGCAATCAACAGTTTCTTTTAAGTTCTGGAACATAATCAGTATTTATTATTATTATTATTATTATTATTATTATTATTATTATTATTAGTTGTAGTAGTAGTAGTAGTAGTAAGTAATGGTAGGTAAGTAATTCTAGCAACCCTGTCAGAGATAGGTGCTAGGCTCGATGGACCATTTATCTGATCCATTATAACACTTATTATGTTCTTATATTCTTAATTGGTCCAGTATGCAGATGGTTTAAATTGCTGCCAAGAACGATAGGAAGAAAATTGTTCCTTTGACATTGTTGTTAGGGAGAGAAGTAGACTAATGATCTCAGATGCCTTGGTTAGACTTTTCGGGAAATAACCAGCATCTTTTCTAGGTTTGACAGACGGTCTTTGGTGTCATGACCTTCTCTCCTCGCCAGTTGAGGCAGGAGGAGGAGCCCTGTGAATGGTGGGGTTTGCAGGGCTGAATTGGACTTTTGCCATGATTCAATGTTCTGGGCAGGGGTGACCATTCCCCCACCCTCGCAAGCCAATTTGGGTCTCAACCCTTGTGTGTCACTAGACTATGGGTGAAAACAGACATGACGCTAACCACCCTTTAACCACCCTTGGTGGTTATTTATGCATGTTGCAGGGCTGTATTGGTGCCATATGCAGCCCTGCAACCTGCATAAATAACCACCAAGGGTGGTTAAAGGGTGGTTAGTGTCATGTCTGTTTTCACCCTAAGTTTGACTAAATATCTACAATTGACTTAAGTTAATAAAGAGTTATTATTAGTTTTATTTAAAACTTGTGTCTTGCTTCTCTTGTCAAACACACACTATACCAGGTGTGGGCAAAGTTCCAAAACACAAGAGCCACATACCAAAATGACATTGATCATGCCTTCCCCCAGTCATTGGGATGGGAAAGCACAACTGCTGCCCATCCAAGGTCTGACTCCCAGTTGGTCTAGTGGGTTAAGACATCAGCAGCACATGTGGCTTCTAAGTTGCCATTATTTGCCTTCCACTGATCTCTTCTGCAAAATAAGGAATTCTTTAGTATAGTATTCTATTTTTAATTTGTAGAGGAGTCCTCTACAAGTTGGCATGCTCCCCCTACTCCCATAGCCTTCAGGAGACACCAGCAGCCAAAATGGCATCTTAGCTTCTCTTTCAGTTGGACATGCCCCCAGACAGTCAATTCTGCCAAGAACCTTGGTACAGGTACCCAAGAGGCACCTCTGATCTCTTCTGCAAAATCAGGAGCTCTTTAGTATAGCATTCTATTTTTAACTTGTAGAGGAGTCCTTTAGAATTATGGTGTCCTGGGCAATAAATACATAAATAATAACACATGTTCTAGACAAAGACTTGCATATCAGTATAGGGTGGAGCCAGTCATACATGCCTACTGATGACTCTGAAGTCGAGATGATTTAAAAACAAATCAGCTTTCTCTTTTGCTAGTTAAGTAATTCTTAACAGTTGCCAGCTTTCTGATTGGTAGCTTACTTGTGGCTATCTTTGGGGCACAAGGGATTAGTGCAGTTTAAAGTAAACATCCTTATTTTACAGAAGCAAAACATTTGAGAATGCATATTTCTTTCTATGTAAATACAGTATTGATTAACACATTTTTGTGTACTCAAGTTAAAATATCAGATTGCATAAAAAGTGAAACCTTAAATAGAGGCCCTTTCTAAATGGACTGTGGCTGGGAGGTACGGGGGATTGGTGTGTGTGCGGCAGCGTGGATGCTGTGGTATGGGGCAGTGTAGTGGTGTGGGGCAGGAAATTTATTTTAACTGCACAATCCCACTGTGCCTGAGATTAAAGAGTGTCTTAAATATTAGGAGTGGGACTACCGGATCATTCGGTATCTGATACTGCCGGTATTTGGTGTACCGGAAGTATCGGATTAAGCCTGGTAATCTGGCCCATTTACCAGATTCCCCCATACCGGATTTTTTACATTGCGGAAATTCAAATGAATGGCTGCAATGTAAAAAAAAACACCCCCACCCCCACTTTACTTTCCCTCCCCAGTCCAGGCTGCACGGGTGGAAGGGGGGACATCCCCACCCACCCTGCCCAGCCTGGCTTTAAAAATTCCCCCCCCCCTCGAAGTCCCTGCTAGTGCGGGCTCCGGGCCACCACCGGTGATCTGGAGCCCGCACCAGCAGGTACGATCCGTGGGGTGGAGGGTGGTTTAACACCCCCCACGCCCCAGGGATCAGATAACCGTACCTAGTCCTACCTCCCCACCCAGGGATCACCTACCTTGCGCTCCGGGCAGATCTGCCCTATGATAAATGATTCCCAGATGCTGAACGAGGGCCCTAACCATGGCTAATACCCAAGACCCATGGCAATATTAGACTTGCACCTTGCCCTGTCCGCACAAACAGGGGATCATGTGTTTTTCCCATTTTCTGTGGGGAAGCATCTGACTCCACACCCATCTAATACTTTTGGGAACACTATGACAATGAGTGAAAACAGACATGACGCTAACCACACTTTAACCACACGTGGTGGTGATTTATGCATGTTACAGGGCTGTATTGGTGCCCTATACAGCCCTGCAACATGCATAAATGACCACCAAGTGTGGTTAAAGTGTGGTTAGCATCATGTCTGTTTTCACCCAATCCCACAAGGTGGAGATGACTAGAGAGATCAACTCCAACCCAGCAAATGTGGGTAAATCATTTCCCCCAAAATGTAGAACAATAACTGTGGAATGGCCTCAACTAACTTAGACCTCAACCAATTATTTAACTGAGCCCATGTCATGCCCCTAAAACCAAGCTATGTGATAATAGTGCATTCCTCCAGGCTCAGGTTAAGTGCAAGTCCGCTCCTGCATGCCTCGAGATGGGCCCAGAACACTATACTATGCCCAACGATCCAAATATGGACACAAAATGCCAGAGGCCCTGTAAAAATGGAAGAAAAACACATCAATAACAGGAACTACTTATGCTATTAAACAAGTTATGGGCATATATAGTGCCAAAAAAATCCCAGACCTCCATCTCCCAATGGCACAAATTCCCTCTCTGTCTATTCCCGCAGCCGCCACAATAGTGGCTGCACCTATCTGAAAGGAATGGGAACTGAACTGCCACAAAGGCCCCCAAGCCCCTTCTTAAAAAGTGCCATACATTGGTACTTAGTCAGAGGGGAACCATCAGAGTGGACAAAAAGTGGCCCAGGGTCATCAGGGCGGACTAACAAATACTCCCTCATAACCCCCATGGGGCACAGCTCTGGGTCCACTGACATAGGAAATCTCAAGATAACCCCCCCCCCCCTTAGCCATTGGTTGGTCTTAGAATGGCAAAGAGCCACCATTGGCTCCTTTCTATTCCATAGGACGTCTCTAATTGTCAGTGCATACCCCAAAGGACCCTGATTTGATGCCACCACTAGTTCTTCCAGTCAAAAAGCCCCAAAGAATGCCAGCAAGTAAGCAGCCCTGAAAAGGAGGACTTCAGTCCAATGATAACATTTGTGTTTCAGAGAAGACAGTATTGCTTCCAGTATACAGGGGGTAACTGGGCAATGGGTAACATGAGTAACACCCTGCTCCTGTGACCATCCTTCTAATGCCTGACAGACATGGAAATCCAAACAAAGTTCGTGTTGGTGCCTCAATTTACAGTGGAAGGTGATTGCCGCTAAATGGCGAGTTATGGTTTTGGACACCAAACTGCAACCATGAAAAGACATCACATATTCCAAAACTTGGTTCTCAGATACAGGGGATGCTGGTGCAACTGATCACCTTCCTGGTGAAACTAGAAATTCAATTAACCATGATGCATAACTAATGCCGGTCAAAGGAACCAAGGATTGACAAGATCTGCCTGGATATCGCTTCCAAGTCCTCTCCCCCTACCACTCCCCCCATCTCCCTTTCCCTCCTCCCCCCACCTCTCTCCTGTCCTCCTTCCCTCCTGCCTTCCTTGAGGAAATCTTCTCCCTGCTCTCCTTCCCCAACCCCGCCACTTGCCCTCTGGACCCCATTCCTTCCCGCCTCCTGACCTCGATTGCTTCCAACGTCGCACCTCCACTCCCTCTCTACCAGCTCCTTCCCCTCTGCCTTTAAAACTCAAAAGGTCCACTCTGGATCCCTCTGAACCCTCTATTTACCATCCTGTTTCACTTCTCCCTTTTTCTTCCAAATTCCTGGAATGGGTTGTCTACTCCCGTTGCCTCGACCTCCTCTCTGCCAAGTCCTCCCTTGACCCCCTCCAATCTAGCTTCCGCCCCCTTCACTCCACTGAAACCTCTCTGGCTAAGATCACAAATAATCTTCTTGTGGCTAAATCCAGTGCCTTTACCCTATTCTGGTCCTCCTTGATCTCTCTGCTGCCTTCGACACTGTTGACCACTCGCTCCTGCTTGAATCACTTCACTCCCTGGGATTCTGGGACTGTGTCCTAGACTGGTTCTCCTCCTACCTTTATGACTGCTCCTTCAATGTATCTCTTCCTAACTCATCCCCATCCTCCTCCCTACCCCTCTCAGTTGGGGTTCCCCAAGGCTCTCTCCTTGGCCCTCTCCTCTTCTCTATCTACACCCATTCCCTAGGCAAACTCATTGCCTCCCACGGTTTCTAATACCACCTATACGCTGACGACACTCAACTCTATCTCTCCGCTCCATCCCTCTCCCCCTCTGTTCAAGCTCGTCTCAGCAACTGTCTCTCCAATATCTCCACCTGGATGTCTCAACGCCAACTCAAACTGAACATGGCAAAAACTGAACTCCTTACCTTCCCTCCCAATCCTTCCTCTCCCTCTTCCCTGACAAGTGCCATTGACAGGGTCTCTATCCTCCCTTTCTCCCAAGCCCGTAGCTTGGGCTTCATCTTTGACTCACACCTCACCTTCAAACCCTATATTGACTCCATGGCCAAATCCTGCCGCTTCTCCCTCCACAACATTGCTAAGATCAGCCCTTTTCTGTCTGTCTCCTCTGCCAAAACTCTCATCCATGCCCTAGTCATCTCATGCCTCGACTATTCTAACCTCTTCGCTGGCCTTCCCCACTCTCACATTTCTTCCCTCATCTCTGTTCAAAACTCTGCTGCCAGAATCATCTACCTAGCCCGTCGCTTTGACCATGTGCAGCCTCTCCTCTCTCCGCTTGCTCTCCCTTCCTGAGCGTATTCTGCACAAGCGCCTCGTCTTCACCTACAAAACCCTTCACAACCTCGCCCCCCCTACCTTTCTGCCATGATTTCCCTCCAAAACCCTCCTCAAGCACTTGGCTCCTCTTCCATCCCCTTCCTCACCTTCCCACATCTCCCCTGCTCCCGTAACTGCCTTCGTCCCTTCTCCCTTGCTGCCCCGCATGCCTGGAACTCCCTCCCTGCCCACATCCGCCTTGCCCCCTCCCTTCGTACCTTCAAATCCCTCCTCAAAACCCCCCTCTTCCACTCTGCCCTTCCAAACTCCTGCTAACCATTCCCACCCAGGATTATCCCCCACCTGTTATCTGCAAACTCCCAATGTACTGTAACCAAGCCAAGAACATGTATCTGAGTTCTCACATCCTCATGATTGTTGCACCCCTTGTCTCTCCCTCTGTTCCCCCTTCCCTGTGTCCTCTCCCCCTGTCTTTAGGTTGTAAGCTCTTAGGCAGGGACCGTGTCTATCTTGTTCTCCTGTAAAGTGCCAGGTACATTGCTGGTGCTATATAAATGCTAATGCTAATGCTAATGCTAATGCTAATGCTAATGCTAATAATAATAATAATAATAATAATAATAATAATAATAATTTTAAAAATCTATTAATTGCCCTTTCTACCTCTCCTCTCCAAGCCATCACATCTTGACTGGCATATGAATCATGGTCTCATCGGCCTCGGGTGCCAACTCCCAAAAATTGTCCATTTGGAAATGAGAAAGGGCATCAGCAACATTATTATTTATCCCTGGAACATGCCTAGCTATAAAAACTACATTAGCTGACAAACGCTCCAAGACAAAAGCCCTCATATGTCTCATTACATGGACAGAGTGTGATGACTGGCAGTTGATAACATGCACAACTGCCGTGCTATTGCACCAAAAAGAAACCCCCACCCCATTAACAAATTTCCTATTCCACAACTTAATGGCAACCACAGTCGGGGGGGGGGGGAAATCAAGGAATGTGAGATCCCTCAAGATCTCAGTAACTTCCTACTATGAGTCAGCGTTCGGAACACCAAAGTCCCTGAAAATACACACCAAAACCAATGCCACCAGCAGCATCGGAAGTGACTTGGAGATTGCTACTAAGTTTTTCCTCTGTCCTCCAAAAAGAAACCCCATTGTAACCTTCCAGGAAAAGTTTCCATATTTCTAAGTCAGCCTGCATCTCCCTGGATACTCTAATAAAATAATGAGAGGCCCTAACTCCCATTATTGAAGCATATAGGCGTTGAAGAAAAGGCCATCCTGGGGCAACAACCTAGCACACTAAATTTAATGATATGAGCAGAGACTGGATGTCCTTTAATGTGATCTTCTTGGCCCTAAAAACCCTTTGAACACTCCGCTGCAATGGGAGCTATTTCGCAAAAGGCAGCCGACACACTCCCAACTCAGAGTCCAACTCAATACATAAATAAGTGATTTTCGAAGCTGGCCCCTCAGTTTTCTCTGGATCCAGGGGGACCCCAAGTTCCTCAGCCATCTCCTGAAACTTTCCTAGTAAAAAAGTGCATTTGTTGGACACAGAATGCCCCCTAAAATAGGAAATCATCCAGATAGTGAGAAATGTTGCCACTGCCTGCCCAGCTCCTGAATAAAAGCCCATTCCAAAAACCGACTAAAAGTCTCAAATGCCACACATGATATTGAACATCCCATGGGCATGACTTTGTCAAAACTAAAACTGCACTTCAAACTGAAAACCCAACAAATCAAAATCATCTGTGTGCATTGGTAACAGGCGAAATGCTGAGTTAATGTCGCCTTTTCGCTAACAATGCCCCTTTTCCACAGTCCTGGACTATATGCACAGCCGAATCAAAAGACAAATATTTCACCGTACCCAAAGCCGAATCTATCACAGCATTCACTGATCCCCCTTTTGAGTATGATAGATGTTGAATGAGATGATATTCCCTGGGAGCCTTCTTAGGTACTATTTCCAAAGGAAACACCCTCAAATTGTCAAATGGAGGATCAGGAAAAGAACCAGCAACCCGACCCCCCTGAATTTCCTAACCTATCTTTAGTTATAGCCTCACAACCCTTCAATGACCTTATGTTTTCAACCCAAGTTTGTCTCCTAACCCCATTGTACGGAATACAATAGTCCTCAGAAAAAACCCTTAAACAAATAGACAGTCTCAGATGCACTGGTGAATTCCTGCAACATCCTACTGAAAATGGAAACTTTAATTGTGGTGGGCACCCTTACTCTGAGATCCTGTGGAGATGAAAGGATTGGAACCCTTTGACTGGTCAAACTGCCCTGGACCCTTACCTCTGCCTTTTCCTTGTTTTTTCCTCGTGTATAAAAGGACTGAGTGCTTTCCAAGAAACACAGAGCACTCGTGTCAAACATTTCAGGGGGGACAAAAGCAATTCCCTGTTTCAGACAATTCAAAGCACAATAGGTTAGAACCCTCCTGCTTATTGCCCCAAGACTTATCTGCCTCCGTTTGATTGCACAATCCCTTAGTCACAATGTGTCCACTGTCTTCCCAAACCAACCCAGTCATCTGGAAAAGGCATTCCAGCCACAGCTCTCCCACATGAAGGTTCAAACACATTGCTGGGTTGATCGCAGCATGCATCCTAAAAGTCTTGTCATACCGCAACAACCCAGACCTTGAAACATATTATACACCCTGTGAATGATGTCAAAGTATTTCAGCATAGCAGTTGCCCTCCAGGGCTGTGTCTGAAGAACAAATCTCATGTATATGGTGTAGACCAAAATCCAATTGTTCAAATTTCGGTCCACTTTGGGTTTTTTTCTCTTTCTTTCTCTGGTTCCCGTTTCTGTGTCATCTCGTTGGGGTCTGGCGCAGGCTGTTGAAAAAGCAGGGAGAAAATACCCACATATTCTCCCTTCCATATTTTTTTCCCCTGGTACTCTGGAGTAAGTGCTCCCCAAAGGGGGCAGATACCACATAATAAGGGATCACTGATCCAACATACTGCTGAGGGTGACCCACTCCAACAGCATGTTGTGTCACTACCCTCTGGCTTTGGGGGGGGGGGGCTGCTGCCCAGCATTTACTGTCATTCCCTGCCACACTCCAGCGCACCCTGCCAGTAATCCTGTATAGGGAGGAGATATGGGAGCCCACTGAGGCACCCATCTTTCACCAGGTACCATCCCAATAAAAACCCTATACGGCCTCTTTCTGTGAAAATGTGGGGGGCACTGATGTTGCTGCAGCAGATGACAACTGACCTACACATGGTGCTACCCTTGCACCACCCCAGTACCTGATCCTGAAGCCACCAGCTGGACAGATGCTGGGGGCTCACCAACTGGCACCATTGCCATCTGCCACTCTTGATGTTCCTCCTGCACCGCCTCATGATCCTCTGTTGTCCGTTGCTCTGCCCAGTTCTTCTCCAAGGTCTCCGTTCGCTCACCCATCTCACAGACACCCCCGTGACTAAATCACTAACACCCCCCATGCCTGCCTCTCTTGGGCCTTTCTGGACATCTACACAGGGTCTATGTGAAGGGGAAGGACAGTCATCCTGCTCCGCCCCCCCTTTCCCAGCTCTACCGCCTCAACCCCACCGTCGGCACCATGGAACTTTATTTATTTATTTATTTATTTAATAGATTTTTATACCGCCCCATCCTGCAATGCAGCTCGGGGCGGTTTACAACAATAAAAACAATTTAAAATTTTTAAAATACAAATATAAAACATATAAAACAGGGCAACATATAATTATGAGTAAATAAAAGGTGGGGGATTAAAAATCACCCCCCCCCCTCCCTCCCAAAGGCCTGGGCAAACAGCCAGGTCTTACAGTTTCGCCGAAATGTCAGCTGAAGTGGAGATGTGGGCTGTTTTCCCCTGTGCTCCATTAATAGTGCAAAACAATTCTGCAGCATTCTAACCACCTCTCCCAACTCCTCTAGACTGTGGCCCACTGTATTCCTATGGGGCCTCACAAGTCTCTCTCTTGGGGGGGAGGGGGCCTTGTGCCCTCAGTTACCTGTGGACCAGATCCCTTCCCATGGGCCACCCTACCATAGAGATGGCCACTCTGGGTCCTAAAAAGCCTCACAGGCATTCTCGCTACCTACCTGAACTGCTGGGTGAGCAAAATGACTGGAGATCAATAAAATCCTTCTTGCTTGGACCTAACTCATGGTGGAAGTCTGCTTCATGCAGCCAGGCTCTTCAGATCAATTCAGGGGATCGCCACTTCTCACAAGAGTTCCCCTTGCTGCTGGGCGGGAAAGCTGAATGGCTGAAGCCACTACACTCTCTGCTCCTCTTCCTGCTCCTCCACTTGCAAAAAAGCAGCAGGGAGAATGAAGGGTTGGCATGCACCGTGCCTGTGCCTAACCCCCCGGGCACCATTTCCCAGGTAAGGGGGTGGTGCATAAATCCCTCACCTCACCCTTTTCAGGAGATGGGGGGGGGGGGACAATTTAAAACAATCACATGCTTACCTTTGATAGGCACATATAGAATGTGTTTGCAAGTAGTTGTCTGTGCAAATAGCTCCCTAATATGTATGGGGGAAGTAAATTTTAAGAAAATGTAAGTCTGGTACATTGCTGCATTTTACAAAACAGGTGTTCCAGTGGTCTTTAATTTAAATTTATTTCATTATCTTGATTACGTTAAGACAGTGAAATTATATTACCTGCAAATTATCATGTTCACACTTAAAATATGAGTTTGTGGGAAAATTCATCCCAACAGCCAGGTCAGTTATGCATTTGAGAAACTTGTATCTTTCTCAGACAAAATTTGAAATGTTTATTTCTTATTTCTTCATTACCTTTACAAAAGACTTAAGATGTATCTCTTACTCTTTTTATCCCATGACAGCAGAATCTGTCATATCATGGCATCTGTTAAAAATGATCTGTTAAATTTTGCTGAGAACTGAATTATGCAAGTATGGTGGGGATGTGTGTTTCAGTTTTGCTTTGTAATGTCATGGCAAACTGGAAAATTGATTGAAACAGCCCCTTGAGTTACACTTTGATTTCTGGACTGGAACAAAACTGAAAGTGAAACTCAGCTGAAATTGCTGAGCATTCCTTAGTGTCTGCTCACAGTCATAAATCTTCCCCTGGCATCGGCTGTAAGGTAGGGATGGGATCTGTGCACAAATTTGCCAAAATCCTCTCAGGCAGTTTACTGAATTTATCTCTTTAGGCCAGGTGTCAGCTTCACTTTAGTCTAGATCTTCTCAATAGATTCAGTGCTTCAAAGCTTACCTCAAAACCATGTTGGGATTTCTTATTATTTCTATTTTTCAGTGACTGTTATGCAAAATTTTCAGTTTGAATGATCTGAGTAGTAATTTATTTGAGTCTCTTCCTAGAGTTAGTGTGTCAACCGCCATGCCAGCTTTATGTCCTCTGTGGGGTGAAGAAAAATTGTTAGGTAGAAAGAAAATAAACAGTCAACCTAGACTTTAATGTAGGACTTTGTTAGGGGATGGGTGTTACGGATTAATCCGTAATAGGCATTGCACATGTGCAAAATGCCTGCTGGCTGTTATGCACATAAGCAACCCTTTCCAAAAGGGTGGCAGTGGCGTCACCATCATTTTGGAAAAGAGCAGCCAGCCAGTCTGCACTGGTACGGTGGCCATTTTGTGCAGGCACAGAACATCTTTTTCCAAAATGGTGGTGATGCTTCCATTGCCATTTTGCAAAAGTGCTGCATGTTCACAGGACAGCCATTTGCCGACGCACACACCCCAGCCCTGAAATGACACACGGAGACATGAGCTGGATTATAAAAGGCCGCACTCTTTAATGCAATCAGAGCAAGAATGTTGGCTAGATTGTCACTAGGCAATCGACTGGGTCCAGTATTTTGTAGAAGCCTATAAGAACATTACCAGGTATATATATGGTGTGGATTTGCCCTCCAGTGCCATTACCAATTTAACTTAAACTTTTCCCTTCGAACAGCTCCCTGGCCAAGGCCGAAGGGTAAATGCCTCAGAGGCCTGAGTCAGGAGTATATGGTGTCATTAAGATCGAGGGCCATGCTTGCCCTTACCCCCACTTGACACTCCTCCCGGGGAACGATCCTGCCGTCAGCCTTGCCCTGCTTGTCGACAGGTATCATCCCTCATCTCTTATGGAGATGACTCCCTTATCTATACTACAACTACCTAACAAAACAGCCTATTAACCATACTGGACCCCCGCCACCAAAAAGAGGCAAAATTCTTGATTTGTCCCTTGCCCCACCAACGCTTGCTCATACAATATTATCCAAAATCTCTCTTAATTTCTCCAAGTACAATCTGTTACCTTCTCTGGACAGATGTACTCCATCAATTGAAAACAAGTCTGGTCGGGTATGAGTAATTTGACCATGTTTCACACAGCTTCCGCCCACAGCCAGCCACCATTTATTAATTTCCCTGTTTACATTTCGCCTAGCCTTGTCAATTATTTTAGGGTGCACCCCTTCACCCCAGGTGATGCGTGGCATTAAATGGGTCCAAATTACCTGCGCCCCTGGAAAGAAACCCTTGATTAACAGCATCTGTGACTTGATTTTTATCATCAAACTTACACTGGTACCTATTTTTAAATCAATTCTCCCTAAATGTATAATTATGATAGGTGGGTGCGGGAGGTTCCGCAACTGCAACAACAACGGGATCAGCTGCTCCCACCTCATCCCTCCCCGACCCATCCATCTGATTTGCGCTCTGGTCGCCATGCCCAAATGTGCTCCCCCCAAAGTTCGTCTAGCTGCATCTCCTGCTCGGCGAACCAGGCTGTGGCCGACCATCCAGACCACCGTCTTACTTGCTGTGTGCAACCCATGGCCTAAGGGAATGAATAAGAGAGAATCAAGTGTTAGTTTTCATGTTGTGGCCGGATGTATCCTAAATAGGCCCTTGAACACCACCTGCCCAATGTCCTAGTGTCTCTACCCGAGAAACCCGCCTCCGCAGCCGTTGTTGCTGCCCCAATTCTAAATGAATGAGAGCCATAATTTTTGGATGACAAGCCTATCTCCAGCATTGTTCTCTTCAGTACTACATTAAACTGGTATCGTGTGACCGGTGTTTTATCCACATGTATGAACATGTTTCCATCAACCCGTGGTCGCATTGCAAAGTACTCAGTGACCCCCTGAAACGGGCAAATTTCATGTCTGTCAATCCGATTCAAAACAACCCACTGTCCTCTTCCCCTCTGGTCTGTTTTTGAATGCCTGACCCTTATTTTCAGTAGGCCAGGGGAGAGTTGAATGTCATGCCTAGCTATGGCCCTTCCTGACCTGTCCCATTTGCTTTCTGCAACAACTTCGCTTATCCTAAATGCCCCAAAAAACATAACCTTAAAAAGTGTAGAAAAGAGTATAACTTCATATTGATTTAAACAAACTCTCGGCAGTGCACTGCACAAATCTTGCAGTATGTTGACAGTTATGGGGGCCCTACTATCCCCGTGTTGTTCCCTTTCGCGCTCCCAGGACTCAAACATTCGGCGCGCGAAAAAACCACTATCAGGAGGTGGCTGCCCGTTCATGCGACTAATGAATGCCAAAGCAGCAACTTTTCCAGATATGGTCCTACCTGCCAAACCCCGGTTCCGGAGGTGCAAAATGAATTGGAGCAATTCATCCTCCCTTATGGGGAAATCTAAACCCCAACCCTTAATTAGCCTGTAGTCTTGGAACTCCTTATACGCCCTGTTATAAGCTGACAATGTACGGGGGGCAAGGGAGCCCTGTACTATCCTCTGTACTTCTACTCTCCAAGGTTCCAAACCCCTGGAGGGAGAGGTTCTGGGTTGGGTGCAGCAGCCGGCGCTAACTCCCGGAATCTCCCCATCTGAAATCGAGAAAGTGCGTCTGCTATTTTGTTGTCTACCCCTGGTACGTGTCGTGCTGTAAATAAGATGTTGTGCTGTAAACAATTTAGTACCATTGCTCGCACTAGGCGCATAACCCTCTGTGACCTTGATGACATAGAGTTGATCACATGGACAACTGCTAGGTTATCACACCAGAAAATCACTGATTTATCGGAGAATTCCCTGTGCCATATCTGCACAGCCAAAACTATCGGGAATAACTCCAGGAATGTAAGGTCCCGGGTTATCCCCGATGCAGCCCATTCACTTGGCCAGGGTGCCGCGCACCACCGTCCCTTAAAATAAATTCCAAAACCTAACCCTCCTGCTGAATCAGAATGTACCTGTAAATATGTTCCCCCCAAGAAGTCCTCCCTCCAAAAACTCACTCCATTGTAATTTGCTAAAAAAGTTGCCCAGATACTCAGGTCGTCCTTAATCCCCTTCGTTATGCGGACATGATGGTACTGTGGTGGATTACCTGCCAGTGACCTATAGAGTCTGGATAAAAATGCTCTTCCGGGGGCAACCACTCTACATGCGAAGTTTAAACTACCTACTAAAGATTTAAGGATGCGGATGGTAACCTTCTTAGCTGCCATACAATTTTGCAACTTACCCCGCAACGTCTCCAGCTTATCAGCAGGTAAACAAGAAAGCATGCGGACCGTATCTATTTCTATCCCCAAATAGGTGAGTCTCGTCGTGGGTCCCTCTGTCTTTTCCGGGGCCAAGGGAAGACCAAGCTGTTCTGCCAGGACTTGGAATTCCTTCAACAACCCCTCACATACGCCAGGAGTCGCAGAAGCAATTATAAGGAAATCATCCAAATATTTGGAGATCTCACCTGAACGAATCCTCTGTCGGAAAGCCCACTCCACTAACGAACTGAAACGTTCGAATGCGGAGCATGAAATTGAGCATCCCATAGGCATAGCCCGATCGAAGTAATACTGATCTTCAAACTTCATTCCCAGAAGGTGAAAGCTATCCGGGTGAACCGGTAGGAGCCTAAATGCTGATTTGACATCGCATTTTGCTAAACGTGCTGCTCTCCCATATGCCCTTACCCTTTCTATGGCCTGGTCAAAAGAGGTGTATCGAACCGTGGCCAGCTCCTTTGGTATGGCGTCATTTACTGATCGCCCCCTCGGATAGGATAAGTGATGGATTAAGCGAAATTCTCCCGGGGCCTTTTTTGGTACTATCCCTAAAGGAGAGATCACCCACTCCCGAAAGGGGGGGACAGCAAATGGGCCAGCAATTCGCCCCTCAGTTGTCTCTTTCAGGATTTTTTCCTTTCCACACTTTCCATGCCCCTGACTGACTTAAGGTTGGGGGGGGGTTGTCCTTGTATAACTTTTCCTGCCGGAATAACGAAACCTAACTTAAAACCCTGAAGAACATAATGAACCTCTTTCCTATCTGGGTGATCGCTTAGGATCTGCTCGAGTCCCCGGATATTAATTGGGGTTGGGCCCCTTTCCTTTCCCAGGACCTTGCTGCCCACCTTGGCTGTTCGTACCGGGTCCTGTGCCTGTTTGGTTCTTCCTACTTCCTGGTGGCTTTCCCCTGTAACAGGCGGAAACTGAATGTGCACCGCCGCATACTGAACATGTGTGGCGAAATTTACAAGTGCCTCGCGTGCAGCGACCAAACCTATTATACTCCCAGCAGGTGGCGCTACCTGCCCGCCTGCTGTCCCATCTGTTGGGGTCATTTGCTGGGGCTACCCCACCTTTTATTAATACATGCCCGCTGTCGGTCTTCGGTGTATTGGTCGTATCGACCATACAGTTGAGCCACAGATCCTGGGCATGTCAGTCCCAATGTAGCCCCAGTGTGAAAGTAGCTCTGTGGCGAAAGGCTTCATCATACCTTAGGCATGCTCCCTGGGGGCCTACCCCATACGCCCTCTTTATTATGTCTGCATATTTCAGCAGTTCCATTGCCCGTTCTGGGAAAACTTCCAGTACCACTTCCAGGTATATCGAAAAGGCGGAGGACCAATTCGCCCAGTTCCTATCTGCCTTTGGTCTCTGAAACTTCTCTCTTTCTTTGCTATCCTCCTTATCAGCTGGATCGATTATCGGATCACTGAATAGGAGTGCAAAGATATCAATATATTCCCCCCTCCATATTTTTTCCCTAGTGGTGTATGCCAGGTGTTCACCTATAGGTGCCGAGAGCTCGGAGTATCCCCCCCCCTTGAGGGGGTAAGGGGCGATTAAATGCGGGATTATGAATTGCCCTAGGTGACTGTAGCCCCCTAACCTGTTCCAACCCCTGTGCCCATCGACTTGTACTCTCTGGCAGGAAACCACTACCTGCTGTTTGGTATCCTGCAGGAGGAGGAATCGGTGTTACCTTCACCCAGGCCCCGTTCCACCACAGCATCTGAGACGCAGTGCCCTGAGTTGTGAGGGGGGGGGGCTGGGCTTGTCTGTGGGTCTCTTCCCCTGGCCTTACCCGGTCTCCTATTCCTTTCCCTGCTCTAGCCAGCTGTTCCCTCAGCCGCGCATCAGATCTGGCGAGCCAGTGAGTCTCCCCTTCTTGTTCCTCCTCCCCATATTTACTCCAATCATGTCGCCGGCCCCACTCACCTCCTGGAGGCCATCCCTGCGCATCATTTGTTGGCTCTGGTGGAGCCCTCCTGCGAGCTGCCATCTCCTCCAGTTCCTTCTCTAGCCCTTGGATTCGCTCCCACATTGCTCGATCGCCATGCTCATCATCTTCACTCCCATCAGTCATTCCTGAGGCAGTTGGTGTTGTCTCCTGTATGCCTGTGGAAACAACATTCTGCCCCCCTTCGGCTTGGGGTGCCCTTCCTGGTGGGGCCCCAAGCGCAGCGGATGGCATGGCCCTTTGCCCCCTGGCCTGGCCACATTCCCTTCGGTATAAAGGGGGGGCATCCCCTTGAGCTTCCCAAGGTTGCCCTTCACCATCCTCTCCCCAACCCCAGCCTTCATACCCCACTGTGGGGTTAGCATTGCCTTGTGCAAGGGTACTGTTTTGCTCCCCCTGCCAATCCCCCTGGCCGGCCATGCGAGGCTGGCGCAGCGGAGGGTAATAGGCCTCAGCCCATTCATCATTTCTGTACTGGGCAGGGGGGGCTAATGCCCGACCCCCACGCCGCGATGCCTCTCTCAATTGATTTTGGGCAGGGGCCCATACCCCCTCAGGGGCACTATGCCCTGCCTCCTCTATCTCAGACTCCACCATGGGGGCTGTTACCCTTGACCCTGGGGCCCTCTGTTCTTTTAAGGCAGCCGCTAAGGCCTCACAGGCCTGGAGGCGGCTCCTCATTTCTTGCCTTGAGGGGGGGTTTGTGCTCGATTCCCCCTTGCCGGTCGGGCACTCTGTTATGGCCAAAGGCGCGTCCGCCACCTCGCTGGCCTTCCTTTCCCCTGCCCCTTGTTCTGCTTAGCTGGCTGAGCCGCCCGTTTCTTCTGCCGCCCCATCTCCGCGGCCGCTACAATTTTCCCCGCTGTGCAGGCACGACTGCTGCCTGCCGATGCTGATGTGCTGATGGAGACCGCGTGCGCTGGCCACCTCTCCCCACCCCTCCCTTCTAACAGGAAGGAGGGGGGACCATCCCCAGCGCCGACCAATCAGGCGCTCAGTACACAAGCCCTGATGTCTGGGCCGCCAATGACAGGCGCCCAGACCGAACAGTGCGGGGTTTCCCAAAGCCCTGCAGCCCCTCCGCGCTCATTTTTCCCGGGCCGCAAATCGGTGGACGCGGCAACCTCCCCCCGCTGCTATTGCGATGCGGAGGGCCCTTTTTGCATGTGCAATGATTTTTAATTGTGTTATTGTTGTTTTTATGGATTTAAATACAAATCCATAATCTGCATCCATAATTAAATCTAGAAATTACAGATCTGAATGCATAACAGATTTGAAACTGTCATTTCATCCAAACATCCCTCCCTAGTATTTGTGGAAAAAGAGGAGTTGTGATTATAGGCTTATGGAGGAAGTGTGGACACCTGTGACGTTACCTTTATTACTTCTCTATACTTAACTAGAACCAGGAGCATTCATCATCACACTAGCATTCATCATCTGAGCTCTCCTAAAACTAAAGGCTTGCTGTATTGTCTAAATCATTCCCAATCTTATAAAAACTTAGCCCAGTCCAGAGACAGACACATTTGCATTTATTGGCTTATTTATCACTCTTTATCATTAGACTTAAGAGCACTTTTAAACAACCTAAATAAAACAATATAAAAAAACCCCAAAACACGGTAAACATAGGGGCACACAGAAAAGGCTACCAAGGTCAAAAAGCCAGATAAATTTTGTAACATTTATTTTATCTGACTTCCAAGGGCTATATGGCGGGCCTCTGGCAGGTGTCAAAAGGAATCAAGTTTCACTGGGGATGAGGCAAAACAGAAAAGGTCTTTCCTTCCCAGCCATTGTTAGTTTAATCCAGTTTACCAATAAGAGAGTCTACCCTATTGAACGACTCAGATGTAGTAGAACATAAGATACAACTGTTCAAATATGCAGGTCCCAAGCCATTCAGGATTTTATGTATTAATAATACAACCCTGAAAAGGATTAAGATAGCTAGTAGGGAGCCAGTGCCGTTCACAGAGAATAGGTAATGCTAGTGAATACCCTGGCCACAAGAAATTGCTTGTAATAAAATATAAATAATCTGAATGTATGCCTGTGAGAAAGAGACACAACCAGTATTCGAGGGATTGTATAGCATTGCCTGTGGAAATAAAAGGAATCCTGCTTGTGGTTCTCTGGAAGTGAAAAAGGAGATGCTAAGCACTTCCTTTCATTACACATCATTTCAGCTAATGCCTCTTCCCCCTTTCTAATTGCTATAAGAGTTGCCGCCTCCTCTTCTTTTCCTTGGACCAGATGCTGTACTCTCTTTCCTTTTCTTTCTGCTTTTCAAGAAATTTGTGGGGCTCAGGGTGAAGATAAAATATCAGGCCCCTGGTGACCTCACCTCCTTCAGGGCGCCTCCGTGGTGCCCTAAACATGGTTGTGTTTGGGGTACCAGTAGGAGAGAGTGGAGTTCCCATGCCCTGTCCTGGTGAAAACACTATGGGGCCCCTGGAAAGAAGTCCTGTGGTAAGGCTGGCTCTGTCTTCCTGCAGTTAGGGATGCAAATTCATATTGAAATCCAGATTTGGATTAATTCCAGATTTGGGATTCAATTTTTTTCAGATTAATTCTAGATTCCCTAAAAGCTCACTAGAGTGGTGACCCAGGGATGGCACTGCTCCAATAAACGTTAGAAAGGAATCTTGTTTATGGTGATGATGGTTGGCCAGCCCTATGACCTGGGGGACATACGAACCCCCCTGTTGGTGGGGCCGATCCCATGCCCTGCACACATCCTGCGTGTGCACATCTCCATAGGGATTGCATTGTGCCACGTGGATCCTACACGGATCCCGCTTGGAAATGATGCCACTGATGGGGTCTGTCCTCCCTCGATCACTCAGATTCACAGTCTTGAGGTGTTCTTGGATCCACTGCTACAAGTAGATTGTCAAGTTGCAGTGGTGGCCAGGAACACTTTTCACCAGCCTCATCTGGTGAGACGGCTACAACCTTTTTTAAAAAGATCAGATCTGGATCTTGCCACTGTTGTCCATGCCTTTGTAACCTTGAGGCTTTCCCTTTATTTACGTTGTGGTCTCTGAGGTCATTTGAGGGTGCCCTTTTGCAGGTATCAACTGTCCACAAAGTTTTTACAACAAGGGCACAAAGGGAGGTGTTCTCGGTGGCTTCCCTGACATTATGAAACTCCCTCAATGTGGAGATCTGTCTAAGCCAAAGCCTGCTCTTTTTACAGAGATGCAAGACCTTCTTGTTTGGCCAGGCATTTGGCGGGCAGGGATAGGGGTGGGATTGGATGGTAGGGTTTAGGGAGGAGGGTAGGGAGTGTTGGGATGGGCAGGGATAGGGATTAGGTGGGAGGTTGTTGGGAGGTTGGTGTGAGTAAGGTTCTTTTGTAAATTGTATTTTAATGTTTTTAATTATATTTAATGTTTTTTGTAAGCTGCGGTGAGCCTTCAGGGAAGAATGGGGTAAAAATGTTAATAAATAAATTTAGCTGAACAGGAGGGGGGTACAGGAGGGAGCGTAGAAAGATAGATGGTCTTTGCTTACTTACTGCCTGGTTGTTGCTGGTTGCTGCTGTTGCTCCTTGGAGTCCTGGTCGCTACTCCTCCCCAGCCAGTCAGCCGAACTGGGTCCTTCCTGTGCTCAGTATTTCTGAACAGGTGTGGAGCGAGGAAGCATCCTCTGGTGCGTAGGTCGAACAGGTCAGAAGAGGTGACCTCCCCCGGCCTTGCACTCTGAAAAGCTGGGCACATAAAGAACCTGACTCAGCTAGGTGGCCAGGGAGGAGTAGGGCAACAGTGGCGAGGAGTCCAAGGAGTAGCAGCAGCAGACAAGTTGCGAGTAAGCAAAGCCCCTCTTCCCACTTCCCCTGTTATCCTAAAGTTCACTGGAGCGGTGCCATCAACTCCAATGAGCTTTTAGTTAAGATGGAAATCATAATTGGTGAGAGATTTATGGATTAATCCATAATTGCCATTTTCAGGAAGTTATGGATTAATCTGAATCCATTATGCCCATCCCTGTCAAGCATAAAGAAACCCATTTGAATAGATATTTGGTGCTGGTAGACTCGTATTTTCTATTTACTGTTTCCCCCCCATAATTCAAACTACATTTTTGATTCTAAGTGAAAGACAAACAGGACAAATACCTGAACTAACCAGGGCAAATACCTGAATCTGGTTGCTGGATGGAACAAAGAAGATGTAGCAAGAAAACAAAATGTGCTGTTGGAAATATATTTGTTAGGTTCATCTCAAAAAAGGATCTTCACTTTTGGGGACTGCGGGGCTAGTTAAATTTTCTGAACCAGCATTTGGAAATGAAATGGATGAATTTAATCAGTGATATAATTGCATTCATGTTAACGATGTGATATGTAAGTCTAATCTTATTTTTTTTCTAATAGGAGTGCAGTTCACCTTTCATACTTTTCATCTGGAAGATCATCACGACTACTTGCTAATCACAGAGAATGGCAGTTTCACTCAGCCACTAGCACGCCTGACTGGCTCAGAACTTCCTTCAGCAATCAATGCTGGTCTCTATGGAAATTTCAGGGCTCAGTTGCGCTTTATTTCAGACTTTTCAATATCATATGAAGGATTTAACATTACTTTCTCTGGTAAGGCAATGAAACAAGCTATTTCTACGAAGTGAAGTAAATTCTGTGTGTGTGGGTGTGTTTGTATAATTTTATTTTTTAAACAAAGCTTTTACAATTGCTTATGTTGTAAGGTAATAAAATCACCATATATCTGTTGTGGCATTTGTAGTATATTGTGAAAAAAATACAATAAACTGTAAAGAATATTACACACAGAGAAAATAACACCATATCGGAGCAAGTCTAATTTCAAGTAGTGATATTCCAAATGAGCCCATGAGGAAATTGGTCATGCTTTTATGCAGCACAATTATTTTGTTTCATTTTATGTCTAAGACATTTATGGCTCTTATAAGAACAGTAAACATGCTGTGATATGCATCTTACAAAAGCTATGAAGATTTATTGGTTTGATTTTCAAATTATAGCTGAATTACCTATTTATATAGGGCCATTTATTCTGTTTTGATCTAAAGGTTGAATTGATGTTCAGGAAGAAATGTGTGCAAGGTACTAGACCAACTGGCAAAAAATAATAAATTAAGAAAACCCTCTCAGGTTTTTTTTTGCTTTATTTGTTTGTTTCAGAATATAATCTTGAACCGTGTGAAGATCCTGGGATTCCACAGTTTGGAAACAGAATAGGACAGAACTTTGGTGTAGGAGATACTTTGACATTCTCCTGTTCCTCTGGATACCGTTTGGAAGGAGCTTTGGAAATTATCTGTCTTGGTGGTGGCCGACGTGTGTGGAGTGCACCTCTGCCAAGGTGTGTGGGTACGTGGTCAGCTGCTTTCATTTGCTTGTATGTGTAGTCATTGTCCATGGAGTTACAAATATACAGCATGGATAAGCATGGGGACACCTGTTAATTTTGAGATTATTCATTTTACATTTTCAATGTCCCTTCAATTTAATTTGATTTTTCTGGTTTTGTGTGTGAATTAGCATAGAACACAACAACCAGTATATGGAGGCACTTTCTAGGTGTTTCTACATGTAGGGGATGGCGTTTTGTATTCACTTTCCAGAAGTTAGGTTCAAGAAACTTAGTTCAACATTTTCAAGTATGAGTCTTACAAATTAATTGTATAAATTCACATAAATTGTTAAAATTCTGTTTTATATTGAGAGGGAAAGGGGGATGGAGGGGGTGGGTGGGAAGAAGGAAGGCATGTAAGTATAATTGATTTTAGGGAGCCTCGTAGGGTTGCCATTTCTTGCAGTTAAAGCCTGAGACTCTTATTTTGGCCTATGGGGATCTCAGGGTCAAACTGTGAGAGGTGGCACCTGGAGAGGTGCACCTAAAAAGGGCACAGGCCCTTTTAGGCTGGTAAACTATTCAAGTGGATATCTTCTAAAAGGCCTAAAAGCAATGGTTCCCAAGCTCTTTTGTTGAGACCCCAATCTTCCTATGACCCCAGCAGCTATAAATGCAAGATATAAATAAATATTGTGTCAGTGCATCTTCCCAGGGCCTCTCTAGGGCGCTGAAGTAAAGTCTGGGGAATTAGAAAAACCCCTGGCCATGCAACACCCCACCAGCAGGTACCAATTATGTATGGGTAAGTTATCTAATACGGGGCTTCACAGTAGTGGGGTCCCGGTTCCTGGCCTTCAGCCACGCCTATAGACAGGCCTACACCACCAGTAGTGCAATTAGTGTAATTCATCTATAGGGCCAGAGCCCCTTTCAAGTCTAGGACCCTCAGGCTCATATAGTCTCGTATGGCTCAATCTGGGCAGATCCCACCTGAGGGGAGCCTTCTCCAGAAACTGTTCTGAATACAGCAGTTCACCTGCTTGGAGGTCTCCGGTTCATAGGAGGGTGTCCTGCGGTTCAGGGGAGAGCCCTTTCAGAGAGATCCTTCACCTATGGCCACCCAGTATAGAATGAGGCCAGCCCTTATAAAGGACTTGGGCATGCTCAGTACACAGTGCTCACTAAGCAGGCTTTCATGTTCTATAGACCTCAATTTTTAGGTCTATAGAACGCACCTCTTTGAAAGCCCTGCATCTGCAGTCACCGCCGATAAAGAGAATGGGTGGCATGTCACTTCCGGTAGCACGGTGAGCATGTAAACATTCCCCACACAGCTTTCCTTTTGAATACGGTGCTCTGGAGGCGCTTCTATGTGCTAGAGGTGGGACCCCGGGCCCATTACCGGCTACCGGATTTACCGGTTACCGGTTCTGCAAAAACCGGATTCCCGGATTAAATCCGGTATACCGGTACCAGATTTATTTCATTGAGTTCAATGGGGCGCTGTGTCCCCATTGAACTCAATGAAATAAATGAATTCCTTCCCCCTCCC